>JPJZ01000066.1:0-88014 GCA_000750815.1 Pseudogymnoascus sp. VKM F-4516 (FW-969)
GGTGTGGTGTGGGAGGGGAGGGTGAAGGATTTGCTTGTTTGTGTTGGGTCGACGCTTGATTTGAGAAGGAGGGATCAGCCGTTTAGGAGCTTGGGGGTGGAGTTGCAGTATTCGTCGTGAGCGAGTGTTGTGAGAGGGCCCGTGGTGAGCCTGTCCGTGGCTGGGCAAGGTCTGCTGTGTGTGGTGTGAGAAGAGGTGAGGGAGGGGTGGGATTAGAGAAGGGCAGAGAAGACCGCGGCATAATCCACCCGACCCAGCGCGCTATTGAGATAGGGGGGACCGTACTTCGTATTGTACAAACGGGGAAGAAGGAGTATCTCCACGACACGACCCTCTCTCATCTCTCATCTCAACAAGACCCTCCTCTCTCGTACAAACAAGAAACACACATCGAGCGACACGGCAATTGTCTCAGCTCGGCACTCCCCTTCTCTCACCGACAGGGCCAAGCCAGAGCATGCCACCCATGCAGCCTCAGCTCTCCTCGTCCGACATCGCACTGCGGCCCCCACGGGTTCCTGGATGCAGCATCCCGCGCCTACCCCGCTGTCTTCCAGCGAGCTGTGGTGTTGCCGCACGCTACGTCGAGTGGGAGGATTACGGTTGGAAATGAGGGATGATTCGTTTTGGACGACCTGGTACGAATGGGGTTGTGAGAGGAAGTGTGGGTGTGAACTGTGCTGGGATGGGCTGGGATGAAGAGCTGGGATGCGGTGCACCTTGGGAGGTGTACTACTGCAGTCCCGGCAGTCCTAACACTGGTAACGCGCGCTGCTAAGACAAGTAATATTACATTACGCACGCTATTACTCGAGTACATACATTTACCGCATACCATACCACGATACGTACACGACTGTACGTAGCTCACCACGACTCGACTCGACTCGACTCGACTCGACTCGGCAGTTTTCTCTCACGAACGAACAAGACCCAACCCAAGCGGATACCCGCAGCAACGTGCGCCTGTCCCGTACGCGCTGACGGTGAACGGTGAACGGGTGACGGTGACACAGACACACGCGAGGGCTGAATAGTTGGTACTCCCCGCAGCCGTCCCGACCCAGGGACAAGACATCGCGCGGTGAGACGGGGAGGTAAGGCGTGGGTAGCACGTTGCACGGTACGGTGTGACGGTGACGGACGGGTGTGTCTTATTCCTACGCTTGGGTTGGGTGGTGAGACACGTGATGTTGGTCTGATATTGTGTGTATGGAGGGAAAAACGTGACGAATGAAATGGGAGGAGATGTGGATGTTGGAGGGTGGAGGGGGTGTAGTTGGGATAGACGTGTTTGTGTGGGCTGGGTGGATTGTGTGTGGATATACCATATATGGAGCAGTTTATGTATATGTGTACTATAGTAGAATAGTAGAATAGTAGGATAGTAGAAATAGAAGACGGGTAGAAGATGCCGTGCAGTCATACCCACATTGAGAAAATCGTACCCTCACCACCTCACTTCACCACCACCTACCCTTACAGTATAACCCGCCCCCCACGCTTATACCAATCACCCACCGCACAAAATGACGGAAAGAGCAGGAGGGAGGAAGCCCAAGCCCCTTTGCACCCGTAGCACCAGCCGTGGCGCCGTGGGAGGTGAGAAGCGGGTGTGTTTTGCGTAACCCGGGGGGATAGGGCCAAGGGATTTATTGAGGGGGGAGGGGAGGTGTGGTAGGAAGGTACTTGTGTGAGTATTAGAGGGGGTACATGTGTAGTTTATTGTGTGTGTGTGTGTGTGTGTGTGTGCGAAGATGAGAGGGAGGGCATTGAGGTGAGCTGAGGTGAGGTGGTTAGAGTGGGATATTTGATGTTTTGTGGGAATGAATGTCATTCGGGGTTCTGTGTCCGTGGTGGTGGGGGAGATTGATGTCCGTATATATGTTGTGTGCGCGGGTGCAGACATATATTTTAAATTTTTAGTTTGTTGGCTTTTCTTCGCATACGGGTATTTTTCTGTGTATGTGTATTGTGTGTGCGTGTATGTACTGTGCGTGTGTATTGTATGTAACAGTTGTAGGAGAGTGAGACATTGAGGGTTTGTGGGTGGAGCAGAGGTGCGTGCAGAGATGCAGGTATGATATGATTGTGTGCGTTGTCTGTGTGTGTGCGTGTGTGCGTGTGTGTGTGGGAGAGAAGGGGGGTGATGGTGGGAGGAAGGAGGGGTTGGATTGAATTGCAAGTCTCAAATCATCCAATTCGGGGAATTCGGGGGATGGAGGAAGGTAAAAAATGGGTAATTGGAGAGAGGATAGAGGGGAAGGTAGCAGAGAGAGGATGGAGAAGGTGAGTACGGATATGGATATAGTACTCTCTAGCAGTAAAAACAGTAATACCGTAGTAGTAAAAAGTGGTACGTGATTGAACGAAGACGTTATGGATGTACCCAGGTATTATCATGTATACTTGACTGCATTTAACAATAAAGAGTACATACAGGCGGGGAGTAAATGGGAGTGAATATGCCACATTGCGCCCGAGTCAAAATAACCCCCCAAGTACCACCCCAAGTACCCATACCTCTACCCGCCCTTCCAGCGCTTCATCTATCCCACAAGGTGTCGTCTTTAGTCGTTTTATTCGACTTTTCTCGTTTACATATTCATCATCAGCCACTCACAACCCTCCAATCTCTAAACTCACTCTATTAGTCACCCACTCTCTCACCTTCGGTACCTCAGGCAGTCAGGCCAGGGCTCACTTTGTATGGGAAAAAGGTGGGATGAATGAAGAAAACCCCCGCCAAGCCATTCGCCAAGATGTACCATAGCCACCAAGGTATCCCCCAAGGTGACGCTCCCGCCGCGCTAAGCACCAACAAGCTCGAAACAAAGGTGGAAAGGTGGGAACGGAGGGTAAGGATCTTTTTTTGCAGTTGTCATCACCGTCGTGGTGGGGGGGATTGGGGTGATTGGGGTGATTGGGGCTAATGGGGACATCGTCGAACCTTCATCACAGACCCTTTGATCCTTCATCATCGCCGTCGTCACTATCGTCACTATCGACAGTGAGGGAATTGGCTTATTAGACTGTCGCTGACATATTCTTACGACTCGGCTTATCTCTATCTAGTAATATTCCTACAACAACAATAACACCCGCCGGCCGCCCTTTGTCCTCGCGCCCTCACACCGAGATCCTCATTCCTTCTACACCGTATATATTATATATATTATAGACACGGCCGCCACTACCACTACTACTACCTACAAATCCACGCCGCGCGCACATCTCCCACCCTAGCAAACTCACCTCATCTCATCTCATCTTACCTCCCCACGCCGAGACACAACCCATCCATCCAACAAACCCACCCATCACCGACGTGCCACCACAGCTAGTCAGCCCTCAATCACACCTAACACCACATACTCGAGTACATACACCCCGCTGCACCACCTTACTCGTTCCAAGCCAAGCTTACCCTGCGTCCATCACTCAGTCCACACCCACCACCCACGCACACCCCCCCTACCTCCACGCCCACGCTCAACCCACGCTCCCGGTGGAGAAGGAAAGTGGACTCCACGTCCCAGTGCTACCCGGCGGTCTGTCGCGCGTGTATAAGACACAAGCTTGCCCAGCCGGCTGCACACCTTGCTGATCATCATCGTCTACGTCTGTCACACGCACGTTGAACGAGCTTGAAGGAGTCAAGACAAGATAAGACAGGACAAGAGAAGTCAAGAGAAGCTTATATCTGTCGCTACAGATTGGACTCTCACTTCTACCCATCACTACCATCATCACGCAATACCTATTCTACCAGACTGACCTCGGTCATCACACCTCACCGCCACCCATCATGTCTGGGCTAGAAGAAATCCCGCAATGCGGCAGCGGAAACGACTATGACGGCCGTATGGGCCTCCGCATCTCCTCCATCTTCGTCATCGGCTTCGGATCAATGTGTGGTATGTCCCCCATTGCCCCTTCACTCACGTGCCTCAATCATGATACACATACTAACACACCCAGGCGCACTCTTCCCCGTCCTTGCCGCGCGCTCAAAGTCCATGCGTGTCCCTAAGTCGGCCTTCTTCATCGCCAAGTACTTTGGCTCTGGCGTCATCATCGCCACAGCCTTCATTCACGTGAGTCTCCCTCCCCCTCTCTATCCTCACCACCCCAACTAACACCTCCCAGCTCCTCGCCCCCGCCCATGAAGCCCTCACCGACGAGTGCCTCACCGGTCCCATCACCGAGTACTCCTGGGTCGAAGGCATCGTCCTCATGACCATCTTCATGATGTTCTTCATCGAGCTAATGGCCATGCGCTTCGACTTCTTCGGCGTCAACAAATCCCACTCCCACGCCCACGACCCCGAGTGCGCCCGTCCCCCTCCAGCCGTCCACCCCGCCCCACTCACAGACATCAAAACGCCCCCACCAAATGAGGACATCACCCCCACCCCAGCTCTCGCACTAGACTCTTCCTCCTCCTCTCAAACCTCTCACAACCACAAACACGACGACGATCCCCACGCCGACTGTCCTCCCTCCCCAACCCGCTCCCACGAATTCTCCTACCCTCCCGGCGGCACAGACCACCTCTCGCACGGCCACCACCACTCCTCCACCGAGCACCTCGCCGCGCAGCTCACCTCAATCTTCATCCTCGAATTCGGCGTCATCTTCCACTCCATCTTCATCGGTCTCACGCTCGCCGTTGCGGGGGAGGAGTTCGTGGTGCTGTACATAGTCCTCGTCTTCCACCAAACCTTTGAAGGTCTCGGTCTCGGTTCCCGTCTCGCTACCACGCCTTGGCCTGCGTCAAAGGAGTGGCTCCCATGGCTGCTGGGCGCCCTCTACGGAATATCCACACCCCTCTCCATCGCCGTCGGCCTCGGCGTGCGCGAGAGCCTTAGCACAGATGGCCGGGCGATGTTGCTCGTTAACGGGGTCTTCGACTCCATCTCCGCGGGTATCCTCATCTACACGGGACTGGTGGAGTTGATGGCGCACGAGTTCATGTTTAACCAGGACATGCGGAGGAGTAAGATCAGTGTCGTTCTCGCGGCGTTTGGATGCATGGTGCTTGGTGCTGGGTTGATGGCGGTGTTGGGGAAGTGGGCTTAAAGATCGCTTCACCTCACCTCACCTCACACCCTATATCTCGCTTTTTTCTGTCGAGCCTGTACTTGCGTTCCGCCATGCCTTTATATTGAGGCTGACGAGTGACACTTGTTTTTGTTTTGTGTTTTTTGCGTTTTAATAGTATTGCAAGGCGTTAGGATGGGTAAATTCCCGGCGTTGGAAGAGATGGATATGGATGGATAGGACGGGAAAGGATGGTGGCTGGTGGGATGGTACATAGAACATAGATCCCACCCGCGCTGGATGCCGGGCAATATAAAGAAGAATCCGTCTCCTCTAAATTCATCTTGCACTTGCATCGTGATCGTTTTCCATGTCTTCCCCAACTCACATTTTTCACCCAAACTCACACCACAGTAGACCCAGACAAAACATCCCTCACAATACCCAACTCAACAACCAACCCCCCCAACAACCTCCCCATCTCGCTCCCCACCACCCCCGCCCCGGCCGCACCACTCAACGCTTCCACCGACGGCGGCGCCGGTAACGCCCTCAAAGCCACCTGAGGCGAGAACGTGCTGTCGGCCGCCGGCGGGGCTGGCGACATCCGTGAATTAGACGGTGGGTACTGAATGGGTGTCGAAGGAGATGAAGGTGAGGGAAGAAAACTCATATCTAAATCAATCAACGACTCCGCGACAGAGACACGGCTGGGACCAACGTCTCGTCCTTGGGGCGAGGCAGCGGAAGGAGATAGACTCATATCGAGATCAATCAACGACTCCGCCACTGACTCCCTCTTCCCTTCTTCAGCCCGTCGAGACCGCGTGAGCGCATCGCCATATTCCCCAGTGCGGTCGCGAAATTCGTCCAGCCCCTCTCCCTCGGTATCAGCCGCCAAGGGGACGGATGTGGCGAACGTCCAATCCCTCGTCCGACGATCTGCCTCCCCTCCTCTCACCTCCTCCATCCCTTCTGTGTGGTCGAAAGAAGGGAGGGAGAATGTCAATTCTTGCGTCCGACGCTTCGTGTCATTATCTTCCGCAGTGATGGTGGTGGTGTCACGCATACTCGGTTTCAATGTCTCACCCCCCACCGCCTCTCGTGATCGACTACCCCCTTCCCCGCGATCGCGGAGGGGTAAATCACTCGTCGAATTCGGCGAGGAGGGGAAGTAATGCGCGCGACTGTTAGATTCGTAGTTGGAGAGTGTATTAGCGTCGAAGAGTTTCTCAATCGGCGCTCGCAGCGGCGCCAGCACCCCCAGAGGCGGACGACGTCGCGACCCCTTCGCGCGAGCCGTTGCCTGCGTATCTCCGACGCCAGAACATATTTCCCGGCTCCCCTCACCCCTCACCGTCGCACCCTCAAATTCACTTAAAGTCTCAAAATTCCATTCCCCCTCATCTCCTCCCACTGAATCGTCCTCGTCTCGACCGGCGGCGCCACCGGGCATGAATAGCGATTCTCTACTCCCTCCTTCTTCTTCCCATACACGAAATCGCTCCACGAGCTCCACCAGCGCAGTTGTGGGGTACCGCTCACTCGTATCACGGATAAACTCATGCCCCTTCACCTCCTCGATCCCCGGCCTCGTATCGGGGTCCTCAACAAGACAAAACCCCGCCATCCCCCTCAGTCCCTCCGAGTACCTCCCCCCCTCTAACCTCGGAACCCCACCCCCCACACCCCTTCTAGAGGCTCCATACGGAACCCCCGTCGCGGCATTAGGCGGTAACCCCGCAGCGAGTTCATACACCACCGCGCCGAATGCCCAGATATCCGCCTCCTTTCCGTAACTTAGCGGAGAGGATGCCGAGGCAGATGACGGGGAGGCCCGGGATGGGGAGGAAGCGAAAAGCTCAGGAGCCATCCAGTGCGGGGTTCCGATGAATGTTGAACGCTTGGAGGTGGTGGGGGAGATGTGGGCGGCAACGCCGAAGTCGCCGAGTTGGAGGGAGCCGTGGGTTGTGAGGAAGATGTTTGCGCCTGGGTGGTGGTTAGGATGATGGAGAGAGGGGAGAAAGAGCGATGGAGAAAAAGAAATACGGAAAGAGCGAATGGGAAGAAATAACATGGAAGGAGCAACGAAAAGTGCAACGGGAAAAGAGCGATGGACAATTGATAATCAAGACAGAGTAGCGGGGAAGGAGCGACTGGGATAGAGCAAGGAAGAAAGCACAATGGAAGAAGCGTGGAGCAGGGAAAGGGCAACTAGAAATACCGCAAGGCTGGCTCCTGCCATAATAACTTACATTTAACATCTCGATGAATAATCCCAGCCCTATGCACCCAGCCAAGCGCCTCCGCAACCTCTCGAAGAATCGGTATGATCCATTTCTCCTCCAGTCCACTAGGCTTTGGTCTCATCTATCATTAAATCAGTCCCCTCCCAGACATCTATCCATTCCGTTCGCAGCACATGGGAAGCTTACCAGTGTCGCAACACTACCCCCTCCACAATACTCTGTCACCATCCACATCGTCTGCCCCACGGGGAATGCATCGAGGATGTGATTTACATTCCTCGCCCCCTCTGCACTCAACACCTTTAGAGCGGCGATCTCTTTGAGAAACTCACTGTAGGTGTCTGCGTAGCGCGGATCAACCCTGTCGCTGGCATCGAGATCGATAATCTTCACCGCTACAACTCCTCCCTGCTTATCCTTCCTAGATTATCACCGTTAACCCCACTGCAGTCTCAACCAACATTTCACCAACCTAGTATTACAGCAGCAGGAAGAAGCTACTCACCCCTTATAAACCCGCCCATAACTCCCCTTCCCTATAAGCTCCTCCAACACATACCCAGGCGTCGCCTCACCCGCCTTATCTGCCCTTTCAACAACACTCCTCTGCGCCCTCTGCGCATCCTCCACGGCCCTGGTTCTCGTGGCGTTGAGCGCGGTGGGGTGGGGGTGTAGTCGATCCATCAGCCACAACCGCTTGGGGGGGGGTACTCCACCGACGCCCTTCACAAGCTAGTTTATACTTGTGTGTTGAGGCGTTTTAGGCATTGTGCTTTGGAAGTTAATGCGGGGATTGGAGGCACAGTGGGGTCTGTGCGCGTCGTCATGCATTGTGGTGGCGCTTTAAGGTCCGTATGGACGGACAGGTTTCAGGGCCGCGCGTGGGAGAGTGGTCGCACATGTTTTTTGGGTGGCTTAGGTGGTTGGGATCTAAGTATATGTAAATAGATGGGCATTGGAGGGCTGGGTTTACTAGATGGTCTATCTCACACTGGGCATCGCTATTTCATGTTAGAAATAGGCGTATTATACATGATGTAGAGAGCTCGAGATAGGGTTCAGGCTGTCGGTAGAGGACTAGGATTGTACTGTAAAGCCGCCAGAGCCATACTCAATTTTAGGTATGGCATTGTTAATCAAATCGTTCCGGTTTGTCCGGATATTATGTTTTCGGGCGTTTCAAGCAACGCCAATGGAGGCATATTGTAATAATCTATGCGGTTC
The DNA here is from genome assembly GCA_000750815.1 of Pseudogymnoascus sp. VKM F-4516 (FW-969). Taxonomy (NCBI): domain Eukaryota; kingdom Fungi; phylum Ascomycota; class Leotiomycetes; order Thelebolales; family Thelebolaceae; genus Pseudogymnoascus; species Pseudogymnoascus sp. VKM F-4516 (FW-969). Next base: position 8,517 of record JPJZ01000066.1, read on the forward strand.
TCATGAAGGTCCACAACTCTTAAGATCTACGAAACCTCAGTCCCCTCCATGTCCACTTTATCTGGCACTGTATCTGAAAGACCAGCATACAGTCGATGCGAAAACGATATCCCCTGCCCCCAAAACCGGCGTTCGAACATGTTTACAGGGAACACAGTACGAATACGCACTGCGAGTACGCATTACGAGTACGAAGTGCGAATACGCGCCTTACATGGCCCTGACAGCAGCGAATATGAAATTAGGCGTTTGCTGTTTGCGATTTATTCGGGTCGATTTGGGGTCGATCTCGCGGTATACGCGGAGGCTAACGGCATACGCGGGGATACGCGTATAGCAGCTCCAACTGCCAGCCCCACATGGTGCAAGGCACTTGATTCCAGGGCGGCTTCTTATGGAGAGGTTTCGTCGGTATTACTATTATCAAGCGTTCGATTGGCTGATTGATTTGGATTGTATTCTGTATTTATGGGCGGGCTGGGCTAGATGGAGAATAGAGATCTGCTAATGGGCGTGATGGCGGCGCCGAGAGTAAATTGATATGCATGGCTAGAGCATGGTAGTTGCTCCGGTAGCTAATTTGCGGGGCGGCATATGGCAAGAGATGGTGCTGCAGATGCAACTGTCTGGTATATATCTGAGTTGACCTGCACTTTGTAGATCAGTCTACCCGCCCGTACTGCACACTCCTCAGCTCACCTAAATCCGAACAAGTCAAGATGAAACTCACTCTCCTTTCCACCACACTGGCGGTCGGCGTGGCCTACGGGCAAGGTTCGAACTCCGGCTGGGAGCCCGCTGGACCAGATGATTGTACGTTATAGCGATGTCAGCGATCCAGCTCTCCTATTCATAGAATGCTAACACCACACAGTCCGTGGACCATGCCCCATGATGAACACGCTGGCCAACCATGGATTCCTCCCTCACGACGGCAGGAATATCACAAAGGCAAATGCTATCCATGCGTTGGGTGCGGGACTCAACTTCGATCCGGCTCTTGCGAGCTTGATGTGGGATCAGGCTATCATTGCCAACCCGGAGCCGAATGCTACTTACTTCACTCTGTAGGCAGTCTCTTAGAATTCCAAAACCCGGCCAATGCTTATTATATTCCCAGCGACAACCTCAACCGCCACAATGTATTAGAACACGATGCAAGCTTGAGGTTAGTTAAGCATCTCACCTCTCCCGAGATATTAGAATGCTAACTCCCGCCCACCAGCCGCGTAGACGACTTCTTCGGAAACAACCACGCCTTCGACCAAGAAACCTTTGACGAGACAAGAGTCTGGTGGACCGGACCCGTCCTCGACGCAAACATGCTAGCCAATGGCAAACTGGCCCGCCAGCTCGCCTCAAAGTCAAAGAACCCAGAGTACACCTTCACGGCCAACACGGAGCAATTCAGTCTCGGCGAGGTCGGCGCCCCTATCATCGTCTTTGGTGATCTTGAGTCTGCGACCGTGGAGAAGAACCTCATTGATTTCTTCTTTGGTAAGTTGAGAAAACGACCCTTGCTGATTTCTGGGTGTATGCTAATTTATGTGATAGAGAACGAACGTCTCCCCGTGGAGCTGGGATGGACCAAGAAGGAGAATGCAGTGACCCTTGAGGATATCACGAGGATTACGGGGATCGTGGCTGATGCTACCAGCCTCTTGACCTCACCCAAAGAAGCCCCGGCTGCTAGGCGTCGTGACCTGCACTCTGGTCGTGGACTTTAGATATGGGAGGGCATGAGCTTCGAAACTGGGCCGGTAACTTGATATTCTCATTTTGCCGGGTTTAGACTTGAGGATACTACATTCTTGGATGCAGATTTACCTACAGAACTATTTAAGTTGTTAGATGGAAGGTGCTGAATACGAATAACGATGCAATGCAAAGTTCCACTGCTTACTTTTAAACTTGATCTATCAGGCTTCTCGTACTCGCACTCGAGGAATTATAGAGAGAGCCTCGTACTCGCGTCCCCGCAAAATCGCGGTATCCAGCATCCACCAGACCTTACGGCAAGGCGCAATGATAAGCTCCGTAGTATGTTTGTGTCTACATTAGTGTATAATTCAGCAGCCAAGTTTGCAGGGGTATATACTTAGCGACGGTTTAATCTCCACGCAAGCACGTTGTCAAAGGCCATCACGTTGTGGAGTATGGGGTTCTGCAGCCATCACCATTTCTCAGCTCGCCGTTGCCCATCCCTATACTGTGCAGGAGCGTTCCTTCTTCTTTTATAGTGTAAAGTCATCGTACTGTACTGTTTTACCATTACGTAGCGTGTATGTAGCTATCACGACATTTATCCAAATACACCAGTCTAGAGCAGCGCATAAAGTTTGGTTTCACGTTTGGTAGATATCATATAATAAAGAGCCTTTTCTGACATTACCCAGCTTGAACCAATGGTCTGGAACACCGCCTTTGAGCTTTGGCCGAGGCACTTGCCCCTGAGCATTTGCCGAGGCAGTACGTCACCGCCGTTCGTACCCTTTCGTATCCAAGGTAAGATAACAATTGTGCCAAAATCTAATCTGGACATCCATTGTTCTCCTATCCACACATCGCAAAGAGTTTAGCGTACATCTTATTTCTGAAGAGCCGGACGCGAACCGGCAGCTATCTTCTTGCGCTCCACGACCGTTGCTGTTGTCTTTACCGCTTCCCCGCTCTGGTGCTTGAACTAAGTATCGCCACCAACGGCTGGGACTTCGTCTTTGCAATCTAACAACCCATACTCGTTGACAGACCCTCATTCGACAGGGTTGTTCCCCAGTGCCTACTGCACCCTGCTTGCTCCTTGCCATTTTAAGGTTTGGCCAGTATTATCTCAATGGAGCCTTCTGGCTCTTTGCCCGTCACCGATGCGGTGGTGCCGTCGGTGATGCGCAGGTCGCACCGTAAGACAAGGACTGGATGCACAGCTTGCAAGGCAAGAAAAGTCAAAGTAAGTAGCTCATTTGTTCCAAGATATTCCAGGAATCTAGAACCCATGTATCTGGTGACAATGGCCAATAAGGAGTTTGTATCACGTGATGCAGATCAAACCTTCGAAGTCTGCTCATCAATACAGAACTGCTCGTCCTGCTAGATATATGGTGCTTTTTGATACCTATAGCTGACCCATGTGTCCGCTTCTGTTGTAGTGCGACGAGCGAAAGCCTATTTGCCGGAGATGCGCGTACCGATCACTGGAATGCGTCTACCAGGTGAAACCGACTCCACTGGCCTCTGGAGGCCCATCAGAAGAGGATTCGCCGCGAACTCTGAGGTCTCTAGAAACCGAGAATCTTTCGATCCAGAGCGCCACCAGTTCTAGCAAAACCGCCGGGAGTCCTCGGAATGGCGACCTGGTCTCTGACATAAACAAGCTGCACCTGGAACTTATCCACAATTTCACCACATCAACATCCCTCACTCTCAATAGCGACGCAACAATCAGAAACTTATGGCGGCTCAATGTCCCGCGGCTTGCCCTTGAGTTTGACTTTGTCATGTACGCTGTATTGGCTTTATCAGCGCTGCACCTGGCACGATTTTCCCCTGAACGATATGAGTATTTGGTTGCACAGGCCGCAATACTTCACCAAAATGGCCTACGTCTTGCAACAACCGTTTTGCCACACGTCACGCCAGAAAATTGCACCGGCATCTACATATTCACTGCGCTAACTTGCCTAATAACGCTGGCAAGCCCCCGGAAGCCGGAAGATATTCTCCTCGTCAAGGATACGGGGATATCGGAATGGCTCCTTCATTTCCGCGGGACTCGATCTGTGATGAATACGTCGAGGGATATTATACTTTCGGGACCCATGGGGCCGTTGCTCTTAGCTGGCCGACAGAGAAGGACAATGATGGCGGAGGTGGCTATCAAGCAAACCATGGAAACTGATCAGCTCGAGAATCTCGAGAATCTCGTACGAGAGAGCGTAACCGACCCTTCACACGTACATATCTACGCTGGGGCGATATTCGAACTCCGTGGCTCGTTTAACATTGTATACGCGCCTGGGTTCCAAGGTTACGAGTCTGCCGATGTTTTCCTCTGGCTCTTTGAAATCTCTGATGAGTATCTCAATCTTTTGAAAGAGCGGCGACAAGAATCATTGGCCATCTTTGCCTTTTATTGCGTGATATTAAAGCGGTTTGATCCGTGCTGGTATATCAACGGTTGGGGCGACCACCTTCTAACTCGAATTTATAAACTACTTGATGAACAGCATCGGCTTTGGATACGATGGCCAATCGAGGAAACTGGCATGATTATGTATTAATATATGAGGACATAGGTCTAGATGAATTGTACGCGGTAAGGTTTCTGGCGTTGATGGGGCGCTGATGGGGTAATTTGCTAAAACTAATAGTATTTGCGGCAAGAGACCTTTATCTGCAGCAAAGATGCTTCATATATACCGAATATTGGATAATGTTTGATTGTAATAGCTGTTGGCGTCGGCCTGGCTTCTATTGTTGATAAGCCGCAGTCTTATGGTGACGTCGTGACTTACTCGGCCACTAGACACAATTTCGCCAACCTAAAATAAGAAGTGCGCTTACGAAGCCAATACGGCGTAAAGCGCCGTCACATTTTAATCAAATTGGAGACCGCCGCCTCGTCGGAAATGGACATCTTTGATGAGTTGGAGAATCTGGCACGTACTGCCGCGTATGATGAGCCCGGCGATGGTGGTGATATACACTATGCAAACCGGAGAATAATCAAGATGTGGCAAGACCGCTTTGGCTACACATATGAAGAAGCTGTAAGAATAATCAGAGCCACCCAAACCGCAACGAAAACATTTACTTCATCATGGAAAGCAATCCTTTCGCCAGCAGAGGCACGTGCCCTCTATCTCCTTAAACTGGATGGTCTTATCTCCACTCCACAGAAGGTTCAAGTAGCTGCAAACCTTACAAATATTCCAGAGTCCCACCTCGGAAGCAGCGATAGTAGAGACTCTGTGTTCTGCAAAGTCGACGGCCGGGCAAAGATTTTCATTGAGAACTGGCTTTCCATGCAGAAGGGGCCAGTATTCAGGCCTCTGTTTATCCCTGTCAGAATGGCATACAAGGAACTCTCCTCTCAGTCTCTCTACCCAAGACTAGGAAAGGACACGACGCTCCCACAGTTTAGGCCGCAGGATCCACATTTTCTTAGTGCACCCCCGTCCTTTGGGCGAACACAATACGAGTTCCCCGTTTGGTATTTCTTCTACGGCACGCTCGCCAGTATTCCCAAGTTATGCACTCTCCTCTCTCTCCCAGATGACGATGTTCCAATTCTTTACGAGGCAAGTGTAATTGGAGGGACCATGGGGACATGAGGCAGAGGAAAGTACAGGGCGCTTGTCGATGGATCTGAAGAAAATCATGTGAAGGGATCGGCATACCAAGTTCTGTCAGAAGAGCACGAGGATGTGCTGAGAAAATACGAGACTGATGCATACGAAGTTGTGAGGTGTTTAATTAAGATATATGGTACTACGGTTCAGGGATGTACGTTTAGATTTGTGGGGGAATCTAACTAATCACGGATCAAATTCTTGAGCAGCCTATGTTCCGCAGTGGTATAGAGAATCGTCTATGATCATCGTCAACTCTAGGTTTGATCTGAAGGTTGATGACAAGGATCATTCCCAGTGCCGCAACAAAGCACCCGAGTGCCGAGGTTCTATTATCACTGCTCGGGGGCTATTATAACGATGAGCTTTTTAGCTTCTCTCATTCATGTAAAATCCGCGTAGCGGCGGAAAAATTATTTGACTTGACAGCGTTCGTGTGCAGGGTTTAATTTAAACTAAGAGAGTGCATCCTTTGGCCCTACAAGTCTGATCGTCATCTCGCCTCGGAGGGTCGGGTTAGAATGGGCCGATCTGATAGTTTATTGTCCTTGACTTCCAAAGAGAGCCGAATGCAACGTCATAAGATGCTGCAGAGATAGTTTATCGGGGCATCTTAGAGAACATCATTCAAATTCAGTTGTTCGCCCGCCCACTGACCCCCGGGAAGATCCACCTACCACCGGCTGTCGAAGCCCAGCCATCCACTTCCCCGCACAATACCAACGTTAAAATGAATTAATTTTGGTTTAGTCTTTCTTGGAGCTCTCCATCCCATGTTTCAAGCGGATGTGGAGTAGCGGACAGCGGGGTAAGTGTACTACCGTGGCGCTTTTTATCAAAACATTCAATACTTTATTTATCAATAATTAGAATAGATCCTTTGGTCCATACTTGCCAATGGACATATATATCGTGCGGTGGCTGCAAATATATTTCTTAATATTGCTCTGATAGTCATAACTCAATATGATCTTCAGCTCATTCATTATTAGCTGTCTTTCAGTGGGAGCTGTGAGCGCGGCAGCGCTAGATTCTGCGGTGTCATTGCCAGGGCACCATGGAAAAAGGTGCATTGTCAAAGCTGGGGGATCAGAGTCTATTGACGATGCACCCGCAGTTCTTGAAGCGTTCAAGACTTGTGGACACAACGGAAATGTAGTGTTTTCGAACACAACCTACCACATCAACAGTGCCATGAAAACTACGGGTCTCAAGAACTGTGCGGTAGACATATATGGAACATTGCTGGTATGTTGCACTTTGCCCTTGTGGAGTATACCAGTTGCTTACTATTCTAGTGGGGGACTAATATCACCTACTGGCTTAATAATTCTCTCGATGTCGGCTATCAGAATCAATCAACCGCATGGATTCTCAGCGGCGACCGCCTTACTGTAGATGGCCATGGCCACGGCACAATTAATGGAAATGGCGATGTTTGGTACGACTTTGTTGGGGGCGTATCCAACTACCCGCGCCGTCCGCATGCATTGACAGTTGCGAACACCACCGACTCCATTTTCCGAGGAGTGAGGTTTATACGCAGCCAGATGTGGTACGTACTCCGTCGAATATTTAAGCTCTTTATTTAGTTATCACTTGCTGATGCTTGTACAGGACCCTGTCCATTATACATTCGGCGAGAACCATTTTTGATAGTATATATGTCAACAACACCAAAACCGGCGGCGGTCACGGAGGTAAGCTTATATCATACCTCGAGGCTTCCAGGATTGCTCTTGCTGTCAAGATTTCTAACCTTTGGCCTGCGCACTACAGCAAACACCGATGGTGCCGATACTATATATAGTAACCATATCGCATTTAATAACTGGATCGTCGATAACGGAGATGATAGCATCAGCATGAAGGCCAATTCTACCGACATATCCATCACCAACTGTACCTTCCACAACGGCCTTGGACTCGCCATGGGCAGTATTGGACAGTATAAAGATGAATTTGAAACTATTGAGCGTGTTTACGCTAAAGGCCTAAAGTTCATCAACACACTGCACGTCGCGTACTTCAAAACATGGACAGGTGAACAGGTTGGGTACCCTCCCAACGGAGGAGGGGGCGGTTTTGGATGTAAGTGGCTTGTCTCAGTTTTCCTGTCTTCATTGAATCTATTTTTAGAGCCCATTTTGTCTCTCTATGCGGGCACTACTGACACGCGTCCTAGATGCAAAGGACCTTCACTTCTCAGACATCCATCTCGAAAGTGGCCGTGGCACACCCTTCACGATTTCTCAGTGCACCACGTTCAAAGGTGGCGGTGGCCCCGGAAACTGCACCTCCTCGAAGTTTGAGATTTCCCACATAAACGTCAACTCTGTCCGCGGTACCACCCAGGACAGCAAGGTTAGCAGTTTCCAATGCAGCGCGGTCAAGCCTTGCCATGATATCAAAATCACAGATGAGCACCTCGTATTGAAGTCGAATGGAACCAAGGCAACTTCATATTTGTGCTCAAATGTCTTCAACACGCGCGGTTTCAACTGCACAGGCCCTGCTTGTGAAGGAGCGAGCGGTACCGGAGGTTGTTAGATATTTTGTAGCTTACCCAAATGTCTCAGTGGCCACGTCAAGTTCGTGTGCTCCAAAAATACACGTGTCTTAAACTGTCGCTTTCTGTCATTACGTGATACATAACACATCGGAGACTTTTTAGCGATGCTATTTGAGACACAGTTCCCTTCATTGTATCGTTGTACTAGTTAACTATATAACACTGATGAAGACACCGAACTCCAACCATGAGCAGCCCATAGAAAGTGTCAAACGCGTACAAATGCCATTAAATAAAACGTAACTTTCTCTCATTGATGTACTGACGGGCCAATCTTGATAAAGAAATCGCACCTCGTCTGCGTGTGAATGTCCACGACCTCCATGGCAGTAGTGTTAGTCTCAAGCCGAATCCGATTCATCCCATTCCCTCCGCCCCACTGCTCCCACTTCGGGCTCCCCTTCATCCGATACGTATTAGGATCGTACGTCCGGATAAAGCTTGTCCAGTATCCCTGCATCAGGGGGACCGCGTTTTTGTTTATCGAATAATACGATGCCGGAGCGCCGCCGCGCGAATATTCTGGCCCAAAAATCGCATTTACCTCAATTGTGTGCGACACGCCAAGACCGTTCGCCTTGCTAACGGGGTCTTCGACGTTGTACCGGTAGTTCCAGCTAGGGATCGACTGCTTGGCGTACACACCACTGATGTACAACGACGGACACATGTAACGCATGTGGCCGTAGGCATCTGAGGTACTCTGCCAATAGCGGCCAGCACCCGGAAATTTCATGCCTTGTGGATATAGCTTATCAATTTGCGCGAGGTGTTCCTTGGTAAGGAGAGGGAATTGCGTTCGAAGGAAGTAGTTCATTGCCGTGTCGGTGTCGGCTGACATAGGGGCAAAAATAGTACCGCCGTTCGTATCATCACTAAGCTGTCGTTAGTGGGCGAGAAGAAATCTAGGAGAGAGGAAACACACCCAAATATTACGGGAACTTTAATAAATTTGCCTTGTTCGAAAAGATTGTAGGTGAAATCTGTTGTGATATCGCCATCGACAACGTTTGAGTACATGAAGAGCGGAAGGTCGGCTGTTCCACCTGGTGTTGGAATGTTGAAATTGACAGCCTGAAGATCCCTTTCCGAGAGCTTTCGCAAACAAGCTAGAGTGTCGGAAGCCGACTTGCAACCAGCTCGAACAACTAGAGCGTCGTATTGGTATTGGCTCTCTTTAACCGTGAACTGGACTCCAAAAGACGGGCTCTGCGCAGCGGTAGCGTGGAATAGGTTATCATTACGGCCGCCATATGCAGTCAAATGAAGATCAATGGATGCTGCTCCAGCACTGCCTCCGCCGAGAGTGACATGCTTGGGGTCTCCACCAAACTACTCATCCGTCAGCTGGGCTCCCAGAGATCAAAGGAATGGGATATTTGTACCTTGGTAATATGTCTTTGAACCCATTCAAACACCTTTCTTTGGTCTTTCAATCCAATATTAAAATCTCCCCCTTTTCCAACTTCACTACTTGCCAAAAATCCGTATGGGCCAACACGATAATTAAAAGTGATAACGATTATGTTCATTAAAGAGGCTATGACGAGGCCTGCGCCACTGTAGTTGGGATTCGAATTCGAATTAAAGCCACCACCTTGAATATAAATAAAAACAGGTAAAGGCTTGCCTTGTTTGGCGTTTGTTGGAGCGTAGACGTCCAAAAAGAGGCAGTCTTCTGAGTAGCCGGGGGTATTAGGAGCTGCAGTCGTTGAGATGCATACATCACCAAACTGTCAAGACAAACAATTGTTAGCTCCTCTGAAATGTAATAAAACGGTGCATAATAATTACTGAGTCTGCGATTTGTAGAGTTGTGGTCTTGAGAGGATCTTTGGGCGCCCTAAACCGCAAGTCTCCTACAGGAGGAGCGGCATATCGTATACCGAGCCACCGAGATACTCCGTTGCCAAGAGAGGTCCCTTGATATGAAGAGTACCCCAGATCAACAACATTGTTATTTGGCTCGGCCGGGAGCGCAAGAATAGAAGTGGTAAGTAGCAAGAGTATATACAAGGTAGATGCTAACATCACGGAACAGACGCTGGTGACAAGAAGCCAGAAACAAAATCACAGAATATGAGACAGCCACTCTTGAGAGGCACCCACCTGATTAAATACCTGCTCTGTTCTCCATCACATTGAAGTAAATGACCTACTTCGAAATGAACTACCAACTGTTGTGGTGTACCAACGTACCAATAGCTGGGTACGCGTGTGATGTCGGAATGGGCGCCGAAGGTCTGACATTTCCGATGTTGTACCAAGCTTAATTCTGACGTTACGTTGGTGGGGTGGTGGGTCCAATCATTGTGGGGTAAACTCGCACCAGACACAAATAGTTTTGCCGATCAATATGATATATTGGCCGAAGGGTCTCAGAATGCATATAGCTTGTGAATATATTATTCATCCCCTCATCTTTTCGAGTCGGCGTCTGAAGTGAGGTCCGATGGGGGTATTATCCAGGGCATTCAACATGATACAGCCAGATGTAGGTCCGATAGGAACGCAGGAAAGTTGAATGGCTGGCATACCGGGCCCGTTCCGTAGGGCTGCGACGGGATGACCATCGTTTAAACATCGCTGTTTCCGTCGAACCACAGGTCTTGGCATGCAACATCAGACGTAAAAGCGCCGCAACTCCGCGGCTTTGGCACGCCTGGACCATGCACTTAGCGCAACTTGAGCCCTGGGTACGTCATGTCAGCCTCACCACTCGTCTATCACAGAGCTATCAGAGCATATTCAAATCTTTTCCAAGTCAATCGCTACTCATCTAAGTTAGAGTCGCTGAAATCGATGGGAAAGAAGAGAGAGAAACTGGAAAAGAAAAGTGAAGGCAAAGAGCGAAAACGGACAACGAGCTGAAATAAGACCGGCCGAGACCCACAAGAGAGCTGAAGTCAAGTATGACAGCCATAAAGTGGTATCACGAGGAATATATTTTGACAATGCCCATTCCTCTTAGGTCGCACATCTTGGCTTTCTTTTTCAATATTCTAACTGCCTTGCAAGTTTCAAACAGCCACTGCCGTCTCCACCCGTCTCCACCCGATATTCCATACACTCGGTGGTAATGGCGGTGAACATATCATAAACGATCATAACTTCGCTCTGGCACACCCCACGGCCAACTAAAACTGGGCTGCTATCTTTGCATTTGGTAGATTATAAATTTTGATATCACATAGTAACATAGCTAGCATCAAATGTCACGAGTGATTTACGAACATTAACCAGTAAGTCTAAAGCTCCGTAAAACATCAGAAACACAGGGCCGTGTGTGAAAGCATATAACTTTTGTCACCAACACTGCTCTACAGCTTAAATCCACCGGGAACCCACTTCTGGAACACCTGGTGCGGATCGTACTGCTTGCTGGCCGCCTTTAGCTTCGCCACATTCTCCGCCCCGTATCCCGTAATCGGGGTCTGAGTCTTATGTGCGTAGTTTAGGTACTCGTAGGAGTTCAGGGTCCCCTTCTTCTCAGCGAAGGCGTTGGCTTTATCAAATGCGCCAACAAGAGCCTTAGTGACTGCCTCCTCGTCGGATGGATTTGGCCAAGAGGCACTGATAAGCGCCACTTGAAGAGTACAATTAGTTATATGTTGCGGTAATGAGATACAAAATACAAGGCGGATGTGTAACTTACGAACAAGGTTACCACTCGATTCATGGAGGCCAAGGGAGTTCCCGCCATTAATATCACCCCACTTCGTGATCTGGGTTGGCAGCGGCTGAAGCGAAAGGGACCAAACCAGGTCTTCGACGTCAATAACAGGCTGTAACGAAGTGTTGGCTTCGTTGAATAGATTGGTTATGGTTTCTAGGTCGTTTGCATATGTCGCCGTGTAGAATATCTGACCCCTCCCGTAAGGAGTGCTGCCCTCCATTTCAGTGGCAAAGTCGGACATGTTGCTAATGCGCATGGTGCTGAGCAACTGGGGCTGGATGCTTGTGAACTCAGTAAAAACAGGTGGGTACTCCTGGGCTTTCGTATATTCATAGTTGTTGGCGACGAACCAGCCCCCTTGATTCTTGTTGTAGCCATAGCTATTGATAAGGGCACCATACTCGTCAAACTTGCTCTGGCCATTGAAGTTGACAAAGGCGGCAAGCTGCTGCGGAGCTGTGGACACTGGATATACGACGATTCCACCCCAGAATTTATCTTGGGCAAATACTTCAAGCTCAATGCGAGTGACGACGCCGAGGTTGTTACTGCCTCCCTTAAGAGCGGACCAAAGATTCCGGTTTTTTTTTGCGTTTGCGACTACAACTTGGCCGGATGCAAGGACAACCTTGGTATGTGAGCAGAACAGCACCATAAAATATATGTTCAGGATATATGTCTTACCTCAAATTCAGTAACCGTATCGCAGACGAAGCCATAGCGTGGCGCAAAGAAAGACATGCCGCCTCCAGTAGTGAGTCCGCCGACCCCGACGGAAGCAACACGGCCACCAGATACTCCAAGTCCAAGAGCATCAAGCTTTAAATAGACATCATTCCATCTGTTTCCTGGCCCAATTGAAACCGTCTTTTTATCCTCTGCGGGGGTAATGTGGTTGAGCGCACTCAGGTCGATGTCAACTCCGTCCTGAATTGTGGCTGATCCGGCCCATGGCGTATGCCCACCACTTCGGACTGCAAACTGGCACCCGCTACCCGAGTATTGGCCCACCAGTGAGAGTGTGCTTAATATTCCCACCGCTTCTTGAACATCTCTAGTTGATGTCGCCGACACGACACAGGCTGGTGTGATGGCATTGTTCTGCTCGGAGAAGAAAGAGCCAGTGGATTGGTTGTACGGCGCAGTGTTTGGCAGGGAGATTTTGGTGCCCATGGCAATTTTCAAGATTTGACACTGAACGAGATTGTTAACGTTGCTCTCGGCACCGACAGTGGAGAGCCGTTGTGTCACACTTACGCAGTGCGACCCCGCTGAGGCGGCCGAAGCCGTAACTGCCGCCTCACCTCGGGCTTCTGTCCTGCCCGTTGCGGCAGCAGAAGCCAGGCCAAGCAGGCCTAGTGCAACCACCAAAGTTCCAATTGAAGGTTGCATGGTCTCTATGTTGTCTTTCAAATTATGGATTAAGATAATGTGAGGCAAAAGGCTCAAGATGAGACAAAATTAAAAGTCGGCCAGGGAAGCCGCAGAATAAGTACTTGTGGGTGCGCCTGCGCTTATGCACATATACTACCATGTCAGCAAGCTCCGCCTGACTGTATGTTTATATATTCATGTGAGGATTTCCGTATGAACCCTGTTTCTAGGCTTCCGATTGTCCCAGCATAATGGTACTCTACATACTAAAGGTCGCGAGGGTGAAATTTTGAGGCCGGTATTTCTACGCCGGAGACTGAGCATTGTAGCTGTGGAACATGGTCTATTTGCAAAGATTTACAGGTAGCCTACTGCCAAGTCGTGTCCGTCAGGTACGAGGCTTCAGTGGCTCCGAAGGTCCGGATTTCAGCAAGGGTGCTGCACAAGCCATTCCCTTGCAGCCCAGCCACAGCAATGCTGTAGTCGTGTTCACTTACTGTCCATACTGTATTTGCAATTTTTCGAGCAGAAGTTGATATACTCAGTGATCCGCTATGTCAGCATCGATAAAGTGAATTGGAATGCCAGCTGTCAATGTAAATATCTCATCTGAACTCACCTTTGTTCTGTTCCAGAAGCACTGCCCGTGCATTTCGACTAAATTTCGCCTGACGCCCATCCAACTCAACACTACATGCCAATGTGGATCGTGGCGGGCTATGGCAGACGGGCTTCCCGTTGGTGGATCAACAAACACGGTGGGGCCTAGGCAGCATTCCCGCCCATAAAGGATTCGTCGTGCATCTTGAGTTTGCCAAAGCTGAAAAGCGCGTATTTACCGGGATGGCCAAACTCCAAGTAATTCGCCCAGATGGCGTGCGACGCTAACTATTTTTGATATGCTCAGCTTCCCAAGATACTGTGCTGTATATATTTGCGAATCTTCGAGCTTCATTCTGGAGTTAACCATGTATCTAATCATGCGATGACACTATGCTCGCAAGGCCAGTATCAACACCAGGCACGTGGCGATTTCCCTCCACGCTCATTGGTGGTCAAGGTCTCAATATCGCAACTAGACTTGGAGCAATCATGCATTTGAGCGGTTGCATATTTTCATTCCTGTTATATTCTACATCATCTATCTTGTTCTTGCGCAGCTACAATACACTGAAATATGATGTATCTGTTTTTTCTCTACGCAGGTGCAGGTAGCGACTGTGTACGCCTTAGATTTCCCGCCTCAAGCTTCTTGCCCGGATCCGTCATGCTCTCCTCCTTCTCCGCTCAGTCCATTCTCTGTATTATCAAGGGTTTACACCCTGTATCAATTGACGTGGAATGGCCAACTCTAGGCCTACCAATTGCACGGGATCTCATCGGTAGGTGTCCAGATGAATGTTTCCTTGACAAAACCGCAGCCGCCCAAGCTGTGACCGGTAATTCCCCAGCATTTCTTAACGCCGGAATCCTTGTAAATTCGGTGCATGCGGTTGTTCTTTTGGTCGATGCAGACGTCTTGCTTCACACCACATCCTGTAAAGCTGAAGCAGCCGTCCCCACTTGTTTTAACCCTGCCACACTTGTCGCAGTGGTTCCAACGACCATGGTGTTCGATCGTAATAAGAGGAATCGGAGGGGCCCCATCGAATCCAGGCTGCTGGATAACTGTCTCCTGGAGGATCAAGTCTACACCGGCATTGTAATCAGGGCAATCGCCTTGGCTACAGCCAGTTCCGCCTCTTTCGCGAATGTCCTTGGGGAGACTGGGAAAATGGAGAGCTGGGACGTTTGCAGTTGAGTCTTTGGTCAAGGCACCTCCTGTTGCTTCGGTGATAGCGACGGGGGTGGCTCCCACAACGACTGCCATCGCCATAATAAGAGCTTGCTTTAAAGAAACCATGGCGAAAAACATGTAATGTATTATCGAAGGTCGAGTAGAAATTGATACTCGTTTTATTGTTAATGAAGATAGTGCTTATTGAGAGCTATGCTTTCTATATTTTTAGAGTTACTGAAGGGGTTTATATAGATAATTGCCGTTTAAAAGGTAGTTATTGTGGTAGTTATTGCCACCCTGACGGAAATTGGCCATAACCATACAATAAGAGGTTGTTTGGGTTGTACATGGCAGCTGAGGTTACAGTTGTACTAGTATTGCATGGTTTTGTAACTCTATTTCTTTAACGGTGACAATGTACGTCACTGAAATGGATCTATGTGAGTACTATTCCCATCCTTCAGATCCTTTAAATCCTTCTAACGAATAACCCTTGATTCTTATCCCCCATTACAAGCTTACAAGTGTAACCGTGTAGTAGTACACACCTCAAATAGCTAAATAGCGATCCTTGGTGCGTGCAAACAGGATAACAACCCTTCCCGTTCTGGAAATTCACGATGGGCTGTTTTCTAACTAACGGTCAGATGGTAGTCATCTTTGGCATGGAGTTGGAGCTGCGCAAAAGAGGATCGGCATACTCGGCGGCGTGCCCTATTTTTAGCTCATGCTCAGCCGTGCTGCCGTGAAGCTGGCTAAGCTTGAGCTAAAAAATAAGGGTAAATTGTAGGTTGGCGTGGAGCTTGCCAACCATGAGCTAAAATCAGGAACCGCCAATAGTGCCTATGACCCATTAAATGTAGTTCGGTAAAACTTAAGCTACTTTTCAAAAGACTACACTACTCTAATGTTTTAGTGCCTTGCGACGTTTAGCACCTTTTGTGCCACCGATGTAAACTCCCATGCAACACAGACCTCCCTTTCCAGTGAGAGAGAGTGACACTGTGGCCAACAAACATCCCCGTACAGAATGCGTCACGGTTCTGGTAGGATCTTGTCTTCTGTAGTGTATTTTTAATTGGACGAATCTTCTCGGACTGCCATGTCTCTAGTGTAAATCCTAATCTTATGCCGATCAATCCACCAGCTCCGCAGTTATACATCTGACCCCAGTATCCACGTCTAAACCTTGCCTATGACGAGCAGCATAGCCTTCGATAAAATTAGGGACATTACTCGCAAATCTCCCTGCCAATGCACCTCAGGAATACCACCTCCCATACACTCAATCCTTCGCTGGGCTCTCCCCGGCCTATTGTATGCTGGGCTAAGACCAAGAAGAAGCGTTCTATTCAGCGCCATGGTATTAGTAATATTAAGCAACAGAAGTAACTGGGATACCCGTACAGATATCCAACTTCGGGGGGCAAACAATTCCTAGAAAGGAGCTCTGTAGTTTACCACAATCATACTTAACTGGAATGGGTGTCAGTAGAAATTTTACAATTATGGTTGACCTGGCAATAAAACCAACTTAAATGGCCCAAAACAATTTGAGTGAGCTTATCTAAAAATTAGAACATAAGTAATCTCATATTGTCTTAATAACAACGATGGCTATATAGGGAAGGTATTAACCGGAGGTCAAGCCTTCTCGGTATGTGAAACCTCGTTCTTCACTACTATGGACTCTTGATCATTCCCAATAGCCATGACCTTATCCGCATTGACATCAAGACCCATCTCCCTCATCGCGTTCGTGCCAAACAGAGCATCTCGCCCGTCAAATATTTCAGCCACCTCTTCGAGACCCAACCCTTTCGTTTCTGGAAAGAAGAAGAAAATCAACGTGAAGTTTATCCCTATGACGACGCACCAGACGATATAGTACTTCCATGTTATTGCATCCATTGCAACAGGATTAGCGAAGCTGTTGTAGATACCAGCAAGATTTCCAGTCAACTGATACAGCATAGCTGCCTTAGCGCGGAGGGAGTATGGCACTACTTCCATGATGTACGTTGGCGCCACGGGCGAGCACATATGATAGCACGCACTGAAGATGAATATCATAAGCAATACTGCAGCCGCAAAGCCCTTGTCTTTGAAACCTCTCTGCTGGTTGATAGCCGAGCAGATAGTCCAGATAACATAAGATATCCCCATGCCACCCATGCCGTAAAGAAAGAGGCGCCGCCGACCCATCCGGTCGACGAGGGTGGCAAAAAAACAGGCTGTAAGAAAACTCCAGACCGAGAGGCAGGCATTGATGATAAGTTGTGTCTTGGAATCGGTGATGTTGATCGTGCCAAGTACCTTTGCTAGGTAGTACGATGTCAGACCGTTGCCGGACCATTGCATCATGGCGGGAATATATAAGGCGAGGAAGAGGCGGTGTCGATTGCCCTTGGACGAAATCCATTCGGCCCAGCGAGACATCTTTTGCACCTTTTCAACTTCTAATGTCGCAGTGATCTCAGCCATTTCAAATCGCACCAATCTGGAATTTGGATCGCCATCCCCATGATACTTGGTCAAAATATCCAATGCTTCCTGTTTGCGATTGTTGTAGATGAGCCATCGAGGGGACTCTGGGGCGAAGAGACTCAACACCGCTTGGATGAGAGAGAAGAAACATTGTAGCACGCTTGGAAGTCTCCAGGTCCACGATGATCCATGCATCCTGAATGTTCCGAATGTGACCCAGGCGGCAATTAGTGATCCCAGTGGCCAAGTGACGAGATAAAACGAGACGAGCTTGCCGCGATGTGTAGGATAGGCGACTTCACTCAGAAGCGGTGGTGCAGCTGTTGCAACAATTCCGAGGCCGAATCCGACAAAGAACCGCGAGGTAACAAACATGCCGTAGTTTTGAGCAGCAGTTTGCAAAATTGAACCAAAAATGATAATTAAAGAACCTCCAAAAATTGGGTATCGTCGGCCAAATTTCTCGCAGAGCTGCGAGGAAACCAAGACGGAAATCAAAGTGCCGCCAGTAGGACCAAACGTCATGGCACCAAGCCGGGTGCCTGTCGGCTTGCCAAAGTCATTCTTCCATTCAGGAAGGGATTGCATGCCATTAAGCATACTGCTATCATACCCGGAAGCAATCTGGGTGATGAGTGCGCATAACATAAGAGTATTGAGCTTGATGAGTGTTATGTCCTTATACCATGGCTTACGCCCTTGAGGGATTACATCTTTGAGTTGTAGTCCCTCAAAATTGTCGGAGTGTGTAAATTCTTCCATGGCGCTTCTTGCATATAGCAGTTCTCCAAGACGCAAATGTTTGATAGGAAAAATTTCTCATCGAGGACGAAAGTTCCCATAAGGCTTTCTTATAAGCATTCCCCGCAATTCGGGGGATACAGGGCTCGGTTCTGGGGTCCAGGCTAATCTGGCGCGTGGGCCTCCATATTCCATGAATCAATGATGGTCGTAACCAAAGCTATCGAGCCACACATGTGGAGCGCAGTTGTCAATCGCGTGGGCAAAATTTCGGCGTATCTTGCGGGCGGAGCTATCGCCGAGTTAGGACAACACCAATGCGGGGAAACGTGCGTCGGGCGAATGTGCCCGGGGTTATTTTTCCGATGCGCAACTCCACTAACCAGACCAGCACCCTTCAAATTCCTAATCACAGACTCGGAGATTATATCGGTGGAAAGTACTGAAAGGTGGCACCATTAAATGTAGAACGGTGCTAAAAGTGACTGGCCGACTATTCATTGACGGATGGAATTTATGACCGTGAAGCTACATTATTGCTCAAACGAACAGTCAACACACGCAGTAACTCTAAAACCATGCCCAGTACTGATATTCCGCCTTTATTACAACCACATGATTCTCTTGAGGTTAATCAGGAGGCGTTCGGAAAGGGCTCTCCAATGAGTTCCTTGGAATCGAAGGACGGATCGGAGCGCGATATGCTGAGAACCCCTCCTAGTGATACAACCGTATCAGATTATCAGCCTGGAGAAGCGGCTACATTGCAGTCATCAGGCCAGTCCTACCACATGCTACAGAAACTGCTGGAGATATTCTCAGAGAACGTCATTGCTAAGACGCTGAGGGTTGCGGCAGAGGCGCTGGAAAATAATGTGAGATCTTACCAAAGCGGAGTTTGTATGCATTTTCTGACCAGTTTTCTCAGAGTCCACCAACTGTATATCCGGAATTTGTGCAACAAAATGGGGAAGATAAAGGAAAATATCTTCTGCGAGACGCAAACTTCTGGACGTGTGGTTTCTTTCCAGGTATTTTATACCTGCTGCGAGAGCGCGCAGTCAAGTATCCACATGTATTTCCGTACCACGGCCACGAAAAGGACAAGCTACCTTTTCCGACCTTCTTGCTACGGCAGGAACTGACTTCGCTATCCAAGACCTGGACCGGTCCCATCGAGGCAATGCAGTCGCGAACGGACACGCACGATATGGGTTTCATCATCCAACCATCACTAAGAAAGGACTGGGAATTAACGAGCAATGAAACCAGTCTCCAAGCTGTTTTGACCGCGGCAAAAAGTCTTGCCAGCCGATACAGCCCTGCTGTAAGGGCGATTCGTAGCTGGGATGTGCTCAGTCAGGCAAATGTCTCAATAACAAGTATGACACAAGACTTTTTGGTAATTATCGACAGTATGATGAATCTTGATTTGTTATTTTACTCCTCGTCGCATCTGTCAGATCCAGTTTACGCTGATATTGCCATCACACACGCACGGACACTCATAAAGTCAAATCTTAGACCAGAGGCAGCTCCTGGCCGAACAGATACGCGATATAAGGGCGTTCTCTACTCTCACTATCACGTCATCAACTTTGACGCACAAACTGGAGAAGTAAAAGAGCGACGCACGGCCCAAGGTTACAGTGCTGAGTCAACGTGGGCTCGCGGTCAGGCTTGGGGTATATTTGGATACGCGCAGACATATACCTGGTCAAGGGACACAGAGTTTCTTTCGACGGCATGTGGCATGGCAGAGTATTTCTTGTGGAGACTAGAGACCGCGCCTTCCTGTGTCGAACGGCCAGTCGCTGGCCCTGGATCATCAACTACTGGTCGCTATGTGCCGCTATGGGATTTTGATGCTCCAATTGAAGATGAATCCAATCCTCTTCGAGATTCTTCAGCTGGCGTCATTGCCGCCAATGGCATGCTGCTTCTGTCGCAGTCTATGACTGAACTCGGTGACGAAATAATGGCGGAGAGATATCGTTCCGCAGCGATAAAAATTGTGGCTGACACTCTGGAGTTCTCTCTGTCGACTGAAAGGGCTAGATTTGCGGACCACATGGGAAGCCCAGGGACAATCCAAGTTGAGGATTCCGTTGCTGGCCAGCGATTTGACGCAATTTTGAAGAATGCCACGGCCAACCACAACTCTAATGATCATGATCGTTACAGCGACCATGGGCTTGTATATGCCGATTATTATCTTCTAGAATTTGGCAATCAGCTTCTGAGGATGGGTCTTCTATAGGCCATTTCCTGTGTTGGCACAATTGATAGACCATGGATTTAATTTATAACCTACACTTTTTACATACGGTATGTAGATTATAAAATTAAATTGAATTCAAGAAGGCAATAAATAGTCGAGTTACCTAAAGTAACCATAGATTTGTAGGAGAATTTGCATATTTTTTTTATTATAGTTTCATCCATATGTCACTATTATCCACCAATGATAATACTATCTTCTTTTGACTCCAATGAAGTTTGCGGACCCTGGATATGGATCCTAGGAACGTCCAAATATCTCTCCCGCAGCGTCCTGCTACCACTGTGCGTATCACTTGGCGTCGATATGGCAAATACACTCGTTACCAATTCAATCTCGGACGTTGAGTTCAAGTCAAAGATCTCATGGGTGGCAACCGGGACCAATGTTCTTTGAGCGATTAGGTTGGTATTAGAGTCTGGCTTCATAGCCTCATGCGTAGTTGTAACAGTACCACCACTGGTTTGGTTAGAAATGCACCGAATACCACTCGCACCAGCCGCGGACAGAACAAGAGCACTGGTACGGGACGAATAGACCCCTTCCCCCCCAATTTTGATATTGAGCAATGAAGAATCATCATCAGATAATTGTGAGAGATTTCTCTCACTACCTTTGGCCGGAACTCTAGAGATGGCAAACCCGCCTTCAACCAGATGCAAACTGTCGAGCATTCCGGGGCGACTGAGCTGTATCCTATGGATACGAACATGCCAATCAGGCCAGCGTCTAGTTGGTGGGATAAGTGTTGTGGTGACCTTCACCTGTCCGTCTGCCCATGGACGCCACTCTACTCGCGCCAGCGGAACTGTTTCTGCAATCGATGACGACAGAGACTGTAATTTGGCAGTCGAAAACTGCACCGAGGAGCATTTCCATTTCACGGCCCATGTAGAAGCGCCATCGCGGCTAAGAGCTAGCATGCTGTCGGGTGCGATTTGCTGGATTAGCGGGCCTGTAGGAACGCTGAAACCGAAAGCAGAGGAGTAGGCAAATTTGCAGTATTTTGCCTGGCTTGCCTTCATGGGCCAGGCAACAAACTGGCCTGGTGAAAGGAGAAAATGGTGACCACCTTGTGGCTGATTGCATAGAATTTGAGTTGGCTGAGGAATCACCTCAACAGGGGCAACATCGTTAGGATTAGGGTTCTCTGGGCCGACTATGACCGTAGGAGAAGACCTAGGATATGGCGATTCTTGCGAAAACCAAAATTCGTGATCTTTTCCAAGACAGATCACAATCATTGACTTGAGGCTCCAATATACTGATTGCGGAGAGTTGTAGTCTTCCGCCATATACATGTTGCTAGAGTTTGATTTAGTATATAACTCATGGCTGCGCGTGTTCCCACTTACGGATACATATATCCAATATTCATAGTACCATCTGGGTGGAATATGTCATCCGAGTTGTTTGCCCACCACCGTAGGTGTCGAAGCAGGAAACCTTTTACTTCTCCCGCTAACGATATAGGAGTGGGCATATCTGGCACTTCAGCAACTGCAAGCGCAGCGAAATAACCCCCGCAAGCAAAGCGATATGTCAAAGAGCGTCCAAATGGAATAGCGGCACCTATAAACCAATAAGTCATATTTTACGACTTAATTATTAAGTGTTGTAGGCGACTTACCATGTGCATCGAAGTATCTCCAGAAGGAGCTGCCGTATTCTCGCGCCCGTTGCTGGTACAACGCTGTTCGTTTGGGATCCAACTTGGATGCAAACTTTGAATATAGCAATTGACTGAACTGAATAGCAAAGCTACCCGAGTAATAATCAGCTTGGCGCCCGCATCCTATTCTATCATGCCGACGATGTTTGGTGTTTTCTATATTCTCTTCGGCCTCCTGTTCGTCTGTTAGCCACGGCCCGTCCCCAGACCAGCCCTGACCAATATAAAATGAATCAACGATGGCTAGATCTCGTTCCATTTCGTCTTTCACTTCATCATGTGGGATACCTGCAACAAGGACTAAAGCCAGGTTGGAGAATACACGAAACCATCTCCAGTTGTTTAATGGCATGTCCTTCCCATTCATTCCGCGTAACCAAGATACAATGTTGTCTCGAGTGGGTTGATCAAACGAATGAAAAAACTCATTGGGGGCGAAAAGCAACGCGCAGGCAATGACTTCGGCTTCGACCATGCGTTGGTCGCCATTATTAATAGAGCCCCAATATTCGGGATGGTCTGGGTCTGTGCCCGCACAAATACCGCTGATCCAAGGCTGTGTTAGGGATTTAATTGTTTCAGCGTGGGCTTGATCTAAGTTCGTGGAGTGCAGAAGCGTTGAAATCACCCAGAGTGGGCGAGCGTAGCCTTCGAGGCGTGCAGCACCCTCGTCGAAATGAGCACCCGTCGAGGTAGACAGACGAACGAATGCTCCATTTGGCGAAATATATTGGTGTAATGGTTTGATAAATGCAATTGCAGCGTTGATAATATCTTCCCGACCCTTCAGCGGGTTGTCTGAGAATCCCGAAAGTGGTGGCATGTTGATAATTTAGGTACGTTTAATGTGTTTCACTGTATTGTTGCTATTCCGTGGCATTAATATGGAAAGGGAAGTCTAAATATTACTCTACATGGATAGTGGGGCTCCCGGAGTAAGTCTCGGGGAAGTTTGAAGTGTTCGGAATACTTGCCGGCTTCCATATTACGTTGACACGCATGCAGCTATTAAAAGTGGATTACGAAAGTGCATATGAGTACATTTGATCCACTAAAATAGATTTTAGAGGCTATTCAACATATTCAATGATTTGAGTGTTATGGCAAGAGGAATTTTGGACCCGTTTTGCTTCTTGAATGTATATCTTTAACCCCGGAGAACAAGAACCCCATTCGTATTGGCGATTTACTGAATATATGCTACATCTGACGCAAAATACGCGTTGTTCAGACTAATAATTCTATCCATTTCCGAGTACTGCTGGTCTAGCAGAATCGACGTGACTGCCGTTAGTTCGTCCGGGCTTCCGGTGTTGTAGCCCATTCTCACAGAAGGAGAGTTTAGCATCATCGGGTGAGTTGGTACATTGCTGTGATTTTCGTCCCTGACGCTAGGTATACTTGAGCCTTGCGTATCCATAAATTGAGAACGATGGTACGTTGATGAGGACTCGGAGGGCAAATTTTGGAGCGGCTGTTGGGCGATATTAGACGATGCACCGTCAACCAATGTAACGCCGATATAGGTCGAGGAATTACTTGGACGCCGTTGAAACGAAGAAATGCCTGGTACGTGGCAAACCTGCGCATTTTGATTATTGTGGCGAGCATTAATTGTGGTGTTAACATGGGCAGTGTCTACCTCACTGGCATCTCTTTCAGCTCCTCCTCCCGAACCCTGTGTGAAGTGGCTCTCTTGAGCAATGGCGCCTTTCCCTGTCCATTCGATCTCGTTCGAATATCCAAGAACATCCAGCTTAAATGTCCGGTCGACTATACATTTATTGTATATATCATTTAGCTGATTGAAATACTTCGCGGTGGAATTTTGGTGGCTTGCTGGCTGTGCACGGTTATGGCCTGACCAGCGAGCCGACATTATATCGAGGAACTTCATTAAAGTCCAGTAGTCTTTTGAAAGGTCCGTTTTGTAATAGCGCCAGTGAACTGCGGAATTGGGGAAACGTATCAGCCGAATGTAATACTCGTAAAATAAATAAGGTGTGGGTGGCACGGGGAGATAATGAACGAACCTAGAAGAACCCGTGCACTGACAAAAACGCAAAATGCAAACTGGCTATCTACAAGGCTTTGGTCAGGAGAGTTGTCCAGATATTTTTGAGCGATATTGGCCGTCTCGGAAGCTGCAGCTTCACAAGTCTCGGCGCTAGAGAGCGTTGGAAGCTTGACAACTTCAAGCCACTCAGGGGGTGGATAGGCGATGCGTTGATGCAAGAGAATCATAGACGTATTATGGGTGACATGTGCCAGGGTCAAGTTTGGATCCATTGTTACTACTGTTGGTTGGCGTGAAATATTCGAATCTTTCCACTTTTGTGGCAAGAACATTTTCCAGCTGCGTGCACTGGTCAGTATGATGTAAAATAATATTCAGATAAACGGCTATACCTAACCAGGCGCAAATCCAACTCTTTAAATCGCATAAGCCAGCTGCCTATTTCTTGTCGGTTACGATAATTTATTTTTTGCTGTAGGAAAAATGTTGTAACCCGGCTCAGCGACTCGGTCGCTTCAACCCGATATGCGAATGCGCCGACAGTCGACAAGTCAACCTTTTGGTCCGATGCGTCGGTTTCACGACTGCTTCCTGCGCTCTGGCGATATCGCTCTCGAGAGGATTCGGTGGCATTGTAGTCTCTTGGAAGAAATGCGATGAGATTTCCGATTTTCCCTTCAGATTTGTCCCAGATGCCGAAAAACGGAGTTGTGACTGCTTCCTCATTGTGCCACAGGCCGCCGTCAGCTGGTAGGCGTCGATGGACATCATTTGATGTTAGGCTGGTATTCCAACTCCGAAAATTAGTTTATAGCCCCAAAGTTTATTTGAAATGTCAAGCTAACCCAGTTGTCACAGAACAAAACCTGCCATGCGTGCTGTTAGAGTTTCTTCTTACAAGCATTGTTATCAAGGTAGAAATCTTACCGATCCAAGTTGAAAATCGTCCAGAACACCCTTCGCCGTTCTTCCTCCTCCACCCAATTTTCTGATGGGGGCAACGATGGCCGTGGCTGAAGCATCGGGCTATTGTCATGGTCCTCGGACTCAACACTCAGTTGAAGATATTCCACCGTCCTAGTTAAAGAGCCGACAAGTGGCCATGCGCGGGAGACTCTTCCAGACCCAATCTACAGAAATTTGACTGGTTAATACACTGTCCTGTCTCAACACGCAAAGGCTGGGGCAACTCACATCCTCGAAGCATATAATGACTAGAGCTTGAAGGTTTTCAACATGCAATTCGTCCATTGCTGTCAAAACTACAATTTTACGGGACCGTTCACAGATACTCTCGATGTCGCCAAGGTCAACTGCGATCTCTCTGCGATCCAGATGTTTTAACATTGCCACCAGCATAGCGTGCAGAACCACCTCTAAGCGGTATTTTTGATTTCGGTCTTTTAGCCGGCGGCGAAATCTTTTCTCGTGGAAAATTGGGATCCATGGTTGCACCAACAAAAAATATAGGTCAATAACTGCCTCTAGAACCTCTGGTGGTGGTAAGCTCTCCGATAGATCAGCCAGGTCATCGGGCTCAATCAGCCCCGCCTCGGTTCTTCGCTGACGCTTATGAGATGGCGAAGATGGGACCTGTTGCTGTGCCTGTTGTTGTTGCTGAACATCTTCACTTTCATATCGAGTTGCGGCAGAAGCAGACGTCTGGGACCAACGCCTCTTCTGCCGTGGTTGGGCTTGTAGTTGCTCAAAGAGTAATTCTAGTCCATCGCGAATTGCTGATGCCGTATCTCTTTTGTTCTGAGGAACTGGCCGTGAGCCCCCTTCTTCTGAAGCTGCACCCTGTTGAAAAACGGCAGCCTCAAGGGCATCTATCTGTACCGTTAAAACCGCAATTTTCTAGGGAGTACCTTGCATGGTCCACTTACCAACTCGCCGCCTTAAAGCTTCGACCGCTCCAGTTTTGAGACCCGGTTTATCACGGTCACCATCGTATGTGCATACGGACCCTAGATACCCATCTTGTAAATACAAACACGTGCTCAGAACTCCTTAACTATGGACTGGGCTAGTGAGATACCAAGCTTACCTTGTCTACGGCAATGGTTGCATAGTGGGGATTCTCGTGAGCACCGAAGCTTACGTTTGCGACATGCTCCACAGGCAGGTCTGTCATCCACTTGATTCGAGATAGGAGGCTCGGATTCCATCTCAGTCAATGGTCCGTATTGCTATGCATTGCCCCGATGTTGGGTTTTGGTGACTATGAAAGTGTCTGAGACGTGTGGGGATGCCCTTCTAAATATCCCGGTAGACCTCGCCCGATGCCCGAGCTCTTTCAGCCGGCGGTGGTAGTTGTCGCCTGATGCCGAGTGAAGTGCGGGGAATAGCTCCAGGGGTCCACAATTGCCACCAGTGTACAGGGGTGCAAGCTTGTGCGGGGAAATGTATTGGATGGACCAACCTCGATTGCCCGGAGAATTGTAATTGTTTTCCAAATATCGCAATAGCAATCACATCTACTCTGCATTTTCTCCTCAACTAACGTGGCGGATGAACACGTGCACCCGCAGCCTGAGAGCAAACTGCTCTCCATGCCCGTCGAGATTCGCCGAGCAATATACGCTCATATCATCCACGGCCAGACTCACGCATTTTTGTTGCAGGGCAGACTTCAACTGTCAGTATGCCTTCAACCTAGCCTAGGAGATGACAGTCACGACGGCCGCGAGCGTAAGCCTACGACCGAAGGATCGCCAGATCCTACGTGGGCCCGCCGTCTGCGATCCTCGTGGGGACCACATTGGGGATGCGAGGAGGTTACCTACGCAGGGAACTTGCACGAGCATTGCCGCAATTATATATGCAACCTTCTTTTTGTGTGTAAGAAAATGTAAACAAATTCTCTTGTCTATTCCTTAAGATCGCTCCCCGCTTAGTGTCATTTCCGACTTATAGGTTTCTCGATGTCTGTGACTTCGTTTCGGAGAGAACAGCGATAAACATCACGGATTTAGATACCTTGGACGTCTTGCTACAAAAGCCTTTTGGGCTGAGTAGTGACCTAAACCGCCCCTGGCACTTCTGGGATTACACACGTCCCGGTATTCGTAAGCTAGGCATCGCCCTACGGCTTCCGCTAGCCTTCTATAAAGCACTACAGGAAGATGAAAACTTTGTTTCGGTAACAAATCATGACACGAGCATCGAATCAAACAAATGCGCTACATGGGCCCGTCTCTGGCCGGCCATCTGTCAGTTGCCGCAACTACGCAGCCTTCACATCTGGTTAGACCACGACGATAGACCCTCATGGTCATTCGTCAATGAACGCGTAGCCCTGCGTCCGGTCATCGCTGCCCTGACGGCACACATGCAGGCCTGCTCTGAAGAGCGAACCACATCCCACATGGATATAACGTTTAACCTTCCAAAGTTGCACCCTCGTTTTGCAAGACCGGATACCCACTTCTTTGAAGAGAGCCCGCCGCCCCCATTCTCCATCGAGCGACGAATTCGACAGCGCTTTCATTGCGAGGAGTGGGCTAGTGGTAACTTGAATGTGGCATATAAAGCTGACTTCCCAGTTATGCACGAATACCCGGAATTGTGCGAAGAAAGTGCTAAGCAGTTAGAGGGATTAGTCGACACGACGTTGGATCAAGCGACATGACGTTGGAACAAGTCGAGGATTTTGAGAGGATGCTCTGGGAGGAAGGTACTAACGTTTACGACTTAATAACAGACATGCCTGGTTTTCAAGATGAAGACGCAGCTTATATGCTTAGATTTTCTGATTAGATGCTCTTAGCCGCGGAGTTTCCGTATAATTAAACACACCAAGAGTAAACCCTTCAAATCTTCCATTTATTAGCTTATGCCGTTGCGTGCTACCTACTAACCTCTAGAGCTATGTATATAAGCCTTTCTATGTGTCTTTGAAAATATCAAGTAGGATAGTCTTATATTGCTATCTATATCTTAGGGTTGAAGCAAGGGTCGATTTGCAGTTAGGCTGGAAAATGGGGTCTAAGCTCCTGGGCAAACATGTGACGCTAGGCAACAGTGTTTGGTGTGGCGGTCTTGACACCTAGTCCAAAGCTTCTGGCTTTCCCTCTTAGTATATAACAACATCTTCGAACTTCTATAAATTGATCTAACATACACCTAAAAAATCATTGACCCCTCAACTTAGCCTGTTAAACTGGCCGTTTTGTAATTTATCCTACCTATAGACAGGGAACCGCCTACTGCAGCAATTTATGCCAGAAAATGCGCTGATTCCCGGCAGTAGTATTTCAAGAGCAGAACAGTAGCGATAAGTACCAAAGCGCCACGAGAAAGAGCACAATGAATATCGACATTGGCAAACTGTGCAGAGATTTGGCGTCTGGAACAGATGAAGGCGCGTTTGGATATGACCTGTTTCGATGGGCGGGGAAGCAGGAGATCATTGATCAGGTGTTGAGCAACCCGCTTCTACAGGCCTCTCGCGAAAAGCTCCAGAGTGCCGCCAAAGAGCTTCGCGGTAAGGACATTCCTGTGCTTCCATTCCGGCTCTTCAAGCTCTTCGATATGGTGGGCGACCGCCTCGGATATGAAGCCCCATACTTTTTTCGACGCAAGGTTCTACTCGTTTCTGCTTTGAGTGCGTGGCTTTGGAATGATCCAGAAGATATCGCAACGCTTGAGGAGTGTATCTGGGCGCTGTGTGACGACTATACGTGGAGTTTGCCCTCCCATATGCATGGATCCAGTTTATCCATTGGAATCAATGCCGGTTCTTCCACCAGCAACACTCATCGCAATTCTACTGAGAGCGCATTGAACCTCGACCTTTTTGCCTGTGAGACAGGCCTAGCACTAGCGGAAATATGTGCTCTGCTTGGAGATAAACTCCATCCTTTTATTGTGGAGCGGGCCCGATCAGAAGTAATGCGTCGCGTCATATATAGCTACATGCATAAGGCAACTATTCAGCATTGGGAAATACTGAACAGTAACTGGTGTGCAGTTTGCGCTGGTAGCATCGGCAGTGCTGCCATGCTTCTCGTTGATAACGACCTCGAGCTCGCTGCTATCCTACGAAATTTGCTGCCTGTAATGGAAAGATATATTGCAGGGTTCAGCGAAGACGGTGCCTGCACGGAAGGCCTCAACTACTGGACGTACGGAATAAGTTTTTTCGTCATATTTGCTGAGCTTCTAAGCAGGCGGACGGCTGGAAATCTCAACCTCCTCTCCGATAAACGATTCACTTCTATCGCTTTATTTCAGCAGAACTGCTTCTTCCCGGGGGGCGCAACTCTGACCTTCTCCGATGTTGAAGCAAACGACAAATATCGACCAGGTGTGACATGTTTTTTGGCAGAACACTTTGACGGAATTATGGCTCCTCCCTTGGAGAGGGCCATGGATATAATGCACTCGCATTGTTACAACTTTGCCCCTGCGTTAAGTGATATGTTGTGGACTACAAATACACTCGTATCAAAGCAGGCCCAGCCTCAAGCCTGTGTGATTTATGAAAAGGCGCAGTGGCTCTTGTGCAGTGGTCATGGCAACACCGGCTTTGCGGCAAAAGCAGGCCATAATGACGAGGAGCATAATCACAACGATGTTGGAAGCTTTTTGTTCTCAAAACAAGGCGTAATGCTCCTGTGTGATATTGGCAAGGGGGAGTACACGAAGTCATACTTTGGTCCCGAGCGCTACGACATCTTTTGCAATTCTTCTCTCAGCCACAACGTGCCCATAATTGATGGGCATAGCCAGAGTGATGGAAGGGAGCATTGCGCTCGCGATGTCAATATCGACCGCAATGGATCGATTTCGATGGATATATCCCCTGCTTATGATGTGAGTGGATTGACGTCGCTGAGGCGACATATAAGATTGTTCCCACACTCCGGGGCCTTGGTCTTAAGCGACCATATCAAGATTTCTCGTCCCATGGAAGTTGTTGAGCGATTTGTGTCGTTCGTGCGGCCACGTATAAAAAATGGCGGTGTGGTGCTTGAGCAGGGTTCCATCAGTTGCGGTCTTTTGAGCAACACCACCGAAGTTCCCCAGATCGGTATAACTGAGCATATCAACCATCAAGGAAAAAGTGTAGATGTATACACCATTGATTTTCGCCTTTCCTTGAAAGACGATGCGGATTTTCAGCTTTCTGTCTCGTAATTTAAGACATCTGTGTTTAGGGGAGAACCGGCTACCATGGCGTGCATGGGTGGCCCAGACAACACGGAATCATAAAGTCGAGTTGTTATCCAAGAATCATAATATTAGGATGCATATTAATATATATTAATATAGAGTACAAGTAAAGTTTATTATCCATCGGATTTCGTGGCCTTCCTGGGCACTTTCTCTGCCGTCAATAAATAACCCAGTACCCTTCTAACAAGATCTTTCCGGGGCTCAGCCTGGTCATCGTTACTCAACGCATGCGAAGCACCCGGTATCACTGCACTATGGTCACGATCCCAAATCTGGTCTCGTCCATTATGATTAACAGCGTTCATCCACCTCACTAACAGGCCTTCCTTATCAACTGTAGCTGGAACAGATTGGTCCGCTCCCGAATACAACACCATCAGCTTGTGATTTAATAGTCCGCGCTCTTTGACCATTCCAAAGGTCTTCGCCAACTGCTCGTCGCCAATATCTGAACTGAACAGGTCGTCCTCCTCCGGTGCCAGCGGGCTTTCCGGGCTGTTGAGGCTCAGAAATCTTCGGCAGCTTATTGGAACGTTGGGCAGGTAGCCAATTTTGCTGGTAAGCGATAAAGGTAGCAGTGTATCACAGGATGCTTCACGGTCAGCTTCCTTCGCCATAGCTTCTAGCTTCTGATATGCTGCTTCGACCTCGCTTGGCGTGTTGCCTCCGATGCCAAATTCTCTACACAACAGGATTGCTTCCCTGTCCGACACTGGTGCTTGCATGATCGCTCCGTCAATTTCCGGGCGCTTGACATGCTCACACCAAGGATCAAATGGTGGGAGGCTCGTGTGGGGGTTTGGACGATATAGATAATGCAAGACAAATTGACTTCCGGAAGAATGGCCCATGAGGACTATTTTTCCATCGCCAAATTTGCTCGTTTTGTAGTCTTTGATATACTTTACGCATTGAGCGACCTCATCTGTGTCTCTGTCGAGATGTCCAAGACCCCATGCTTGGTAGGAGGAGGTGAGATTTAAGGTGAAGAGTGACCAGTCTGTTGGTTGTAATGCGCGCACGATATCGGACATGTAAGACGTCGTGGCAAGGCCATCTCCGAGACCTCCAAGAAAGACGATGCTGTGAGGTTTACGAGCGGCGCTTGCGGTATATTCAAAGGTGACAAGAGTCTCGGTCTGTTCCGCATCTTATTAGCTAAATCCACACGTTGGGTAGTCTGAGATGAAGGCCAAAACGTACGTAATGATGTAGAATACCTGGAAGGCCACCCTTTGGCCAGAATTTGGAACACATTTTGGGATGAAGGCAGGGTATGCAGATTTTGGGGGACACTGAAATTGGATGTAATGTTTTGGGGGACAATGAAGTCGAGAGAAATCCTCACAGCGACCTGTGGGAACCTCATGCCAAGTATTGGCTTGTGTGCTATCTCAAACTAACCATGATGAACCCGCCCTGTTACCAATCCAATTTAGTTCCGAGATCGGCTTTACGCGTCGGCAGCAGGTACTGCATCGCTGGGCCTGTAAATGATCCACCAGCTGATTTGAAGACTATGACACTATACAGGGGACACAACCAAAGAAGGAGGGGGGCTTTGAAGACTCATAGGATCTGATTAGATTTTCTAGCTTCAAAATTAGCGGATCTGATTAGATTAGTTTTTCCGCAGAAGGACCAATCAAGGCTAGACTGGGTCATTGAAGCCTAGCCTCGGTAAACTCTACCTATTGAGGATGGCGCGGGAAGTCCTGGATCAGCAAATCGGTACCCGCACCCTGGCAGGTACTTGTGGTCAAAGTATATACTTCTTTCACTGTCATCGCCTAGATGGAACCTTGTTGCTTTGGCTACTGAGGATGTAAATGCACCAGTTTAGCTTCGGCTTATGTGAACCTCTAGGAATTGAAAAGATGCTCGTCCCTCCCGTAATAAACCATGCCAAGATCCCAGGACCAGAGAAGTTGGCCCGTCATCACAATGGGATCAATACTCGTCGATGAGATACCGGGCCAAACCCCGAGGAAGCATGACCCAATTGACATGTTATCAAAGGGGGAGGCGGCCGATGGCGATGGCTTCAGGCATTTCGAGGTTGCTGGCCTCGTATCTGATCAGAGACTCTCTCTTACGGGGATGAAAGACGAAACTTTGCTTTTATCATGGCTCATTGTCCTCCTGCGGACTAGCGAAGGCGGCCAGATCAGCTTCGACTGGGCATATAAGAGCCTGGAAAATGGTTCGCAGCATGAGCCAAAGACCAGAAACTTGTCGACGGACGAATTAGTGGCAGGATTACGAAGTAATATCACAGATACCGCGACAGTAATCTCTCGTTACATCACAACTGCCGAACCCCATCAGCGTATGCCCAAATCCAGCCCTGGGTCGCTCCTCCTGAGCACCAGTTCTCTATCAAAAACCTCCGAGGGTGCCAAAGATGAAGTAAGTGAACAATGGTCTGCTTTAGGTACCATGTAAAGTAGCTAATTGTGAGAAAAGGGCGTACTTCACCTCGAGGTGCGCCTTAGTAATGGCATTCTCGAAATCCGACCCGTCTGGCAGACCAAAAATATGCCAGAGTACAACATGACACGGCACATCGAGTCACTAGCAGACACTGTCAAACTATGTATTTTAAATCCTGGTGCGTCCGTGGAAGATTGTCTTCGCCCGACGACGCGTGATATAGACCATATATGGAGCTGGAATCACCTTCTACCTCCCTCCTGCGGTTTCTGCATGCACGACATGGTCGCCGAACGATCTCATAAATTGTTGGAAAAAGTGGCAATTTCATCCTGGGATGGAGACTTGACGTACGGCCAAATCGAGCGGTATTCAACGGTCGTAGCAGGTTCGCTTCAAATAATGGGCGTCAAATTACATGATGTTGTACCTGTGTGCTTTGAGAAGTCAAAATGGACAATTGTCGCGGTGCTTGCCGTGATGAAGGCTGGAGCAACCTTTGTGCTCATGGATCCAACACTTCCGCTCGCCCGTCTTCAAAATATGGCAGAACAGGTAGGCGCAAATACAATGGTGGCATCGCGTAACCAGCGTGATTTGTCGACGTCGATCGTCCAGAATGGACAGCTCCTCATTGTGGAAGCGGACATGTTCCCCTCCTCGTCGGACTCAGATGACCTTCCAAATTTAGCGGCTGTACCGTCGTCTGCCTTAATGTACATAATCTTTACATCTGGAAGCACGGGAGTTCCGAAAGGAGTCACTATTTCCCACGAAGCATATACGAGCAGTGCCATTCCTCGAGCAAAGGCGGTTGGTTATACGGAGAACTCCAGGGTACTTGATTTTGCGTCATACGCTTTCGATGTGAGCATTGACAGCATGCTTTTAACTCTGGGGAATGGAGGCTGTCTCTGCATCCCATCAGATGAGGACAGAGTCAACGACATAAACGGAGCGATGCGAAATATGCAGGTTAATTACGCCGGTCTCACCCCTTCAGTGGCCCGTATATTGGACGATGATGTTATAGCATCCCTCAGCGGTCTTGGTCTTGGTGGAGAGGCAGCTTCGGCGAGGGACGTTAACCTCTGGGGCCAAGTCACTAGGATCATCATTGGTTACGGCCCCTGCGAATGCACTATTGGGTGCACGGTGAACAGTAGCGCCGCCACAGGTAGAGATTATATCTCTATTGGGCCGGGCAACGGAGCAGCTATCTGGATCACTAACCCAGACGACCACGAAACATTAATGCCAGTAGGTGCTGTTGGCGAGCTGCTGGTTGAGGGTCCGATCGTAGGACAAGGCTACCTGAATGACCCAAACAAGACCGCAGAGGTCTTCATCAACGATCCACAATGGCTGGTCGCAGGCCACAACGGTTATTCTGGTCGTCGGGGCCGTCTATATAAGACAGGAGACCTGGGAAAATATGATCCCGATGGTTCTGGAGGCATTGTATTCGTCGGACGAAAAGATACACAGGTAAAATTGCGTGGACAGCGTGTCGAGCTTGGGGAAATCGAAAGTCAGTTGCGGGCCAGGTTGCCTTCGGACACTACTGTTATTGCGGAGGTGATTGTACCTCTTGGTGGAGGCCAACCTACCTTGGTCGCATTTATTACTTCGAAGTGCATGAAAGGGGAAGATACCAATCTAACTTCGCCACAACTCCCAGATGAGCTGCGCAATACCCTGTCGGAAGCTGATGTCGACCTGGCAAAGGTGTTACCGCGGTATATGGTCCCGAATGTGTATATTCCAGTCAATTTTGTTCCAGCTTTAATTTCGGGAAAGACTGATCGCAAACGTCTCCGACAGTTCGGTGCTACAGTTGATCTGCGGCAGATGGACCAAGGTGCAGCTACCCCTGCCCCTCAAGAGATGACCGAAACTGAGAAGCGTCTGCGAAATGCCTGGAGCGAGACGTTGAACCTTGATGCCGAATCTGTTCGACCTAATGACAACTTCTTCGCTCTAGGTGGCGACTCTGTAATGGCTATGAGGCTTGTCTCCGTATGCAGAGCGCAAAATTTTGATCTCAGCGTCGCCAGCATTTTTGGCAACCCCGTACTCTCAGCAATGGCTAGTGTTGTTGTTACTTCAGACTTTCAAGAACTGATAGAAACGACATCGTTTTCTATGATCTCTTCAGATATTGAAAGTGCCTGCCTCGAGGCATCACATGCTTGTGGGTCAAGCCGAGAGGCTGTCGAGGACATGTATCCCTGCACGCCCACGCAGGAGTCTCTGTTTACCTTCTCGTTGAAGTCAACTAAGGCGTACGTAGCTCAGAGGGTTGCTTGTATTCCATCGCATATAGATCTCGACGCCTGGAGAAAGGCATGGGAGGAGGTTATCGCAGCAAGTCCTATACTACGTACTCGCGTAGCCCAGCTCCAAGAGCCTGGCCTTCAACAGGTTGTGCTAAACGAAAGCATATACTGGAGACATTCAACCAATCTAACAAAATATCTAGAGGATGATAAAGCGGAGAAGATGAATCTAGGCGAAAGCTTAGCTCGATATGCCATCGTCAGCTCTCCCAATGATGACAAGCGGTATATGGTCTGGACCGTCCACCACGTTCTCTACGATGGATGGTCGGAGCCATTGATTCTCGAAAAGATTTCCAGTGCGTTGCAAAACAAGCATACCAAGACGCAGACACAAATGCGGGACTTTGTCAAATTCGTGCGGGACACTGATGAGACCGCCATGCAAGAGTTCTGGCGTCGGGAGTTGAACGGTGCGGTCGGGCCCCAGTTTCCCCGTCTGCCATCTAGAGACTATTTGCCTACTCCAGATGCCATGATTGAGCACCTCATACCCCTTGAGAAGCTTAGCGGATCACCATTCACACTGGCAACGCTGATTCGTGGAGCATGGGCGCTCGTAGCGTCGCAGTACACAGGCAGCGATGATGTCTTGTTTGGCGAGACGCTCATGGGTCGAGACATTCCACTACAGGAGGTCGAAAGTATTATAGGTCCACTGATTGCAACAGTGCCCGTTCGTATACAATTTGACCGCACAAGCTCAGTTGAATCTTATCTCAATGCTGTTCAGCAAGGCATATTGGCCCGTACGCCTTACCAGCATATGGGTATGCAGAATATCAGGAAGGTTAGCCGTGATGCTCAACATGCATGCGAGGCCAGCACAGGTTTGGTCATTCAGCCGGAACCGGCATATGTGGACGGCGACCTTGGCTTCAGCCAGGGGGATGCCGTGCGTGAAGCCCTCCATTTTAACCCCTATCCGCTTATGCTGGCTTGTGGAATCCAAAAGGCTGGCTTCAGGGTCTGCGCCAGCTTTGACAGCAGCCTGATTAAGGTCACACAAATGGAGCGAATTCTTGCGCAGCTAGAGATGACGTGTTTGCAGTTGACGAAAGATCCGTCCCAGAGAGTCAACGACATATCTTGCGTTCCAGAAGTCGAACTGGATCAGATCTGGCGCTGGAACCAGACTCCCCCACTGGCTTTAGACGAGTCATCGAGATTGCGAGCGGATGCAAGTATCAAGCAGGGATCGGCCTACCCTCGAGCGTTGATTCCTTGGGTATGTGATTCGCGGAACTCATCTCTACTCTCTCCCATCGGCTGCACTGGCGAGCTCTGGCTTGAAGGGGCGATCCTCTCTGGGAAAACTGTTGAGTCGCCATCTTGGCTCAAGGCTGGGAGCATTTCATGTGTCGGCAGAAGGGGAAGAGCGCAGGCGACAGGTGATATGGTTCAGTTGCAAGAGGATAACAGCTTAGTATTTATTGGTCGAAAGGAGAACGTTGTATCGTTTCAGGGACATACGGTGGATATTGGGGATCTCGAAGATCACTTCAGAAGGCTTCTCCCACCAACTAGTCGAGCTGCAGCAGCCCTCTTCCAATCATCGGACAGTGCTCAGCAGATTCCAGAGCAAGAGCTAGTCATCTTCATAGAGCATCAAGCTTCTAAGGAGGAGAGTGCCGAGCTCATGTCGGCGCCATACGACATAACAAGCGACCCGTCGGACCCACAAAGCTTCACGACGACTATCTGTGCCACTATTCCCCTCGGTCTTATCATGGCACTTAAGAAGCTCGACAAATTTATTCAAGACTCTCTCACTTCATACATGGTTCCTTCTGCATATGTCGTCGTTGACAAACTGCCCTCTGAATCAACCCGAATCGATCATAGTGTTCTGAACAAGCTAGCCTCGACGATTCCTCGACACATAATCACTCAAATCAGTGAAACTTTGAGGGAGGCATGGACTATCAGCTCGGCGAAAGCAAACCTGACTCCTGCAGAGGACATTCTGCGGTCTTCCTGGGCAATGATTCTTGGAATCAGCCCGGATAAGTTAGATGTCGACGACAACTTCTTCCGTATCGGAGGTGACTCTGTTTACGCCATGAAATTAGTATCACGTCTCCGCACTCTGGGACACAGTTTGACTGTAGCCGACATATTCCGGCACATGCGGCTTGGCGATGCTGCGAAAGCGATGAAAATAGGTGAAGCTCCGAAGCCGAAGGTCCAGCCCTACAGGCGCTTCTCGACGCTGGGCGATTTGGACCAGGACTTATTCTTGTCGACAATTGTTCGGCCCCAGCTTGCCGACCCGCGTTGTTCCATTCAAGACGTCTGCACGGTGACAGATTCACAAACACTTGATATTAGAGGAACTCTCCAGGTGCCGCGAACTTCGATGCAATATACCATGTTGTACTTTGATGGTGGTATCGACCGCAAAAAATTGTTCGAAGCCTGCAAAGAACTAGTCAAGGCTCACGATATCCTACGCACTGTCTTTATCGAACACGAGTCTCTCTTCTTCCAAGTCGTTTTGGATGAGTTCGATTCACCTGTGACGACGTATCGGGCCGATGGCGACCTTAAGCAATATGTTTCCGACCTCTGCAATACGCTGATAGAAGCGGACTTCAACCTAGGATCATCTTTCTTCAAGCTGCTACATGTCGAAGACGATGCAGGCCAAGAGTGCCTCATCATAGGACTCTCGCACGCTCAATATGATGGCACGTCTCTGCCCCGCCTGCTCCAAGACCTGGAAACCCTATACACGGGCGCAAAAATCATCGACTTCGAGCCATTCTCTTCTTATATAACATTAGTTTCCAACACTCGTGCCCACACCAGTACCCTCGCCTACTGGCGAAACCTCCTAAGCACCTCTGCCCTCTCCATCATCCCTGGCCCGTCTACCCAACCCACCGACAAAGCAACATTTCAAACACACCCCGTCCCCAATTTTACCCCTCTCCCAGATATCACTACCGCCACCTTTCTCTCTGCTTCTTGGGCGCTACTCCTCGCCCGCCGCCTCCATACCGCAGACGTCACATTTGCCAGCGTCACTTCGGGCCGCACTAACGACCTTCTCAATGTCGAGAACGTGATGGGACCTTGCTACCAGCTCACTCCTCTACGGGTTGCTTTCTCGCAGCAGTGGACGGCGCTCGACTTACTCCGCTTCGTCCAGAGTCAAAACGCAGAGTCATCTGCCCATGATTATGTTGGATTCAGCGCTATAAGAGATAAGTGTACACAGTGGTCGAAAGGTACAAGAGTGAATTCGATTGTCCACCATCAAGATTTCGAGGACTTCGATACAATGCCGTTTGCCGGCGGAGAGTGCAAGGTGGATATTTTGAATCCGCATGGTGATGCGGCGGCGCCTTTGAAAGCGATCTCATTCACTAAGGGGGGAGTGTTGCATGTTGGGATTGTTGGAAGTGAGAGGGATGCTGCGTTTGTGGACTTGATACTTAAAGAGCTAGCTTCTGTGGTTGAAGAATTAGTGGTTCGTCAGTCGGAACCGTTGGTGCTTGATGGAATTCTCGGATTGGCGGAGTAGACATAATCGGCCTAGATGCCGGATCAAGATTGTTTATTCTCGTAGGCCTCCGTAAATATTTCCTTAGTTTCAGTCATAAACTTCAAACATGTTCATTTCCAGCTGATTCTGCGAAAGCTTGGCGGTTAGTCACAAGTAGAAAGCAGAGCAGACAAGGCCTGCTCTAATCATCTTATCCTTCCCCAGCCATGGTGCATCGCCCTTGCCACTTTATATATATTACCAAGTACACTCGCTCTTTCCCACCCACTTTCAAATAGCCTCCTCTCACAGTCGCCCTTTCCCTTCCATTTCCAACTGCTCTCCCCTTCCCACACAGTTTCAACCACTAAACCGCTATTTGTAATGAGCATTAATAAGGCGTTTTAAAAGAAGTGTCTTTTAAACGAATTATATTACAAAAAATATGCCACTATTTACTATCAATTTTCACTATCTCCAACAACTCCAATCACCACACATCTCTTCTAACTACTCTAGCGACGCCGGCACCTTAGAAGACCGTACCCTTGACCTGCGCCACCTTCGCAACATTAATATTCCTAATCAGCAGAATAGAAATAAACGCAAGCGACATGATCCCCGTGCCTGCAGCCAACATTCTCGTCTGCGCATATCCATATGACTCCTGGATCGCCAGTCTCGTCGGGCTGCCAACCTCATAACTCAACTGCGTGACTAAATCCTCATAGATGGTGGCAACATCTGGCAATGCCGACGCAGGCAGATTTCGCTCCAGCGCCTTCTCGAAGGTGTTAGTCCAGATGGCACCGGAGATGGTGGAACCCATGGCGTTGCCAATGGTGCCAGCGACGTTGAGAAGGGCGAGCACAGCGGCGACGTGCTGATGGTCAACAGCTG
Organism: Pseudogymnoascus sp. VKM F-4516 (FW-969); assembly: GCA_000750815.1. Classification (NCBI taxonomy): domain Eukaryota; kingdom Fungi; phylum Ascomycota; class Leotiomycetes; order Thelebolales; family Thelebolaceae; genus Pseudogymnoascus; species Pseudogymnoascus sp. VKM F-4516 (FW-969). The sequence goes on from JPJZ01000066.1 coordinate 47,807, forward strand.
CAAGGATTGCGACTTGGCCAATAAGGATGAAGATGCTTCCACCGATGGAGATAAAAACCTGGCACATGACGAGGTAGCCAACGGGTTGGTTGGGGCGGCGGAAGTAGATCATCAGTCCCTGGGCGAAGATATATAACGGGACTGCAATGTAGAGGAGCCACTTGTAGTGTCCAGTCCGGCGGATCAAGTATCCGACGAGGAGAAGCAAAACACCAGAGACAACGTCAAAGGTGTTGCTGATGTATCCAGCCTGGGCGATGGTCACATTGTTAACTGCCTGTAGGAAAGATGTAAAGAAGTTGGCCCAGCAATAATAGGAGATTTGGTATGTGATGCTCAATAAGCAGGCACCGATGACAGTGCGGTCGGACAGGAAGGTGAAGTTCAGCATGGGTGTTGGAGCGAGATATAGTTCGAAAAGGCCAAATGCGACGAGTGCAAGAAACCCTACAACTAGCATGGCAATAATATAGCCCGAGGCCCAGCCATTAGGAGCATTATCGGCGATGGTGAAGGGAAGCAAGAATACTGTGAGGCCACCAGAGAATAAGAGGACTCCCAATGCTATTAAAGGTCAGCATTTGCATTGTCCAGATTGTACAATTGGATCACCTACCATCAAACTCAATAGCATAATACCAGACGCTCTGAAGTAATGTCCGGCCGCTATTATCAGTAATCAAAAGGCCTCGTTTTTCGGCTTTCTTGAGGTTGACCTTCAGCATAACGTATAGAGGGGCCGCCACGATTGGGAAGATGATTGCAAAGCAACCGAAGCCCCATCGCCAACTGATTTTATAGTAGAAATCTTCAGATGCTTTCGCTCCAGCAAATGCAGTAATCATATATGGTGAGGACGTAAAAGCGTATGCCAATCCTCGGTTCTTCAACTGAGAGGCGTCGGCGGTGATCACGTCCACGCAATATGTCATGCCTCCAAAACCAATGCTGTAGAACACCTAATATCACCTGTTAGCATCTACATAACGTCTTGTTTGCCACGACCGAGCGGATAATCTTACATATGCAGCGCAGAAGGTGGGAAGATTATGGCATGTAGCCATAAGAATTAATCCCAGCGTAGCAAAAGTAGTCATGATAAGGAAGCCTTGGGCTCGGCCCCAGACATCCATAACCTTTGACAGCGGGATGTACACTGCAGCGGACATGGCGCTTGCGACAATGTAGATGACATTTAGCAGCGAATGCGATTCGAATTCGCTCGTGACATAGGGGAGTAAGTTGGAGAGGATTGAGGATTGAAATGCGTTTACGAAGTAGAGTAACCAGATGCTGTTGGGGCGCACTGTTAGATGGATCTTGAACAAGGTAATCTGCGAGCATGACAGTAACGTACTTGAGAAAGACGGCGACCAGCGTCGTCTTCGTCCAGGTCAGCGTCACGGCTTCGACGTCATGAACACCACGTTGGGCATTTTCTGTGGGAAGTTCGTCTTGAAGATCGCCGCTGCCATCGGTTCCAGTAGTGCCAATGGCCGGATCTTCTTTGTTCTTCTCATTGCCTTCAATGGCAGGATCTTCTCTGATTCGGACTGTCTTTTCGTCTAGAGTGTCTACAGCGACCGAATCTTGAGCATCATCGGTCGCTTGTCTACGAAAGACAGATCGGAACTTAGAATTCAGTGCCATTGTTTGTTCTGTGAAATGAAGGCGGACGACAGGGAGCCAAGAACTCGAAAAGGATAAATACCGCAATGGAAATCCTTACGCTTATAGCTATAGCTATTTCTAGCGCCATGCAGATTCATATACTGATAAGATTGACGGTCCCCGAAGTCGGCTTATTGCCGGGAAGCTGGTGTATGCCAAGTATTGACATAACTCTGGGCTCTTCCCCGTGAGGACTGGTCATGCAAGGCCTAGGGTCTTCAAATTCTGCAGTCTCTGCCGCCTGTACTAGCCACACGTAGGGTTACCATCTACGATAACTTCATCTAACCCCACGCAAACTCCACCAGAGAAGCAGCTTGGAGAGGGGGCGCTGGGCGGAAACTTAACGATTATCAAATCTAATCAGATGGCGTTATAAATATTGACGCCGTTGACACATCCCGTGTTCTGGGAGGATTTCTTTGGCGCTGGCTGGGAGTATTCTGCTAGCCACATGGGGGTCCATATTAGAATGCGGGCAAAGCCCAGGAATACTACGGAGAGACGGCACAGAGGTCGGGCACAATACTCGAGTGACAAGTACACGCATACTCTGTGGAAGAAACGAGCTAGACCAAACATGTCAATCCGCGCGGGACACACCTGACAGGTATCAGCTAGCGCATGCTACTTGACAGGCTATGCTGCACTTTCGGACCCTCTTAGGGCAAACTACTCCACAGAAATGAGGGCCCAGACAGCGCCATAGTATACTCCACTGGCATGTACCACGCCATGGAGAGCATGATGGTATAATCGCGCATGCAGGATCTGATAAGATGAAGATTTTTCACATGGCGTAAGTGTTCACAGGGTCCACAGGGTTTCAGAGGAGAAATGCTGGGACAACTGGGGCTTCTTGGCAAAGTGAGAATACGAGTACTCCACTGGTTGGTACCGACTAGTGCGGGTCGGCCCACGCTAAGAATAGCCAAGCACACTAGTACCATCTGATAAGATGACCCCTGACGCCACGTTTCGACCGTGGGCAAGTCGCCGAGAACCGTCATCCAACAGAACACAGACTCCACAAGGAAAACAACTGGGCCTAACCAGCACAACGCAACACGCTATTATAGCCAGGCGCATTTCATTAATAGGGGCGTTTCAATAGTTCAGATTAATTCTTAGTTATTCCTCTATCCCGAGGTTTATCCTGGCCTAACATTCCACTTTAGCCACTTCCTTTCTCACAGCTTAGAATCCGTCCACTTAGGCTGTCGCTTCTCGACAAACGCCTGGATGCCCTCCGCAAAGTTGGCGCCTTTCACCAGGTGGGGGTACCACTCATCCGCCAGCGTCGTCACCGTCTCCTCCACGCTCCCTGCCTCCCAGCTCATCCTAACTCCCTTCCGCCCAACAATCAGCGCGTCTGGGCTATTCTTGCACATCTCCTGCGCCACCTGGACCGCCGCACGGGCAACATCGGATCCAGCATCCACCATACGCGTAACAAGGCCCCATTGATACATTGTAGCGGCGCTCACACTCCTCCCTGTCAACACGAGATCCATGGTCCGCTGAAGGCCCAGCGTACGTGTCAGCCGCGGAAGACAGCCCGCGACAGGGACAATCCCACGCTTCGCCTCGGGCAGGGAGAAGATTGCCGAGGATGATGCGATAACGACATCGCAGTTAGCGACCATCTCGAGACCACCACCCATGCATATCCCGTTCACTGCTGCGATGATCGGCTTCTTGCCACCCCGGCGGGGCAGCCCAGCGAGACCTGGCGCGGCCATGTCGTTGACCACCCCGGCCTTATTCATGGCGTTCCATTCTACACTCGTCAGTGGTCGGTTCTATGCAGTAAGATTTCCATGTGCCATAGTGTGTGACAGCTTACCTTGTAGATCTGCCCCGGTGCAAAAGGCTCTCTCGGTGCCAGTGATAATGCCAACCCACAAGCTCTCGTCCTCATCAAACAGCTCCCAAATCTTTTGGATTTCCCGGCTGGTAGGTAGGTCGATGCAATTTAACTTCTCAGGTCTGTTTAACGTGACCTGCACAATCTTGTCATCCGGGAACGACACATTAAAGTGCTTGAAATTCAGGGATCTCGACCGGAGAGACATTGCATGAGTGGATTGGACCGTCGACGCCGGTGGTTTGTCAGCCAATCGATGGGGAGAAGCGTCTTAATATTGTGTAATCTGACCAGCTTCTCCCATTGACTTTATACTTTCCAAGCCGGTCAATGCTGCCGGCATGCGTGCCGCTGGCATTCTTAGTGTATTCGCTTCCGGGAATGATCCTTTCCAGGGCGAGATCTGACGAAACTAGAGTAAGGCTACATCGGTAATATTAGGGACGCGGAGTAACTGAAACCGTAGAACTCTCTCAAATATGTGGCCTTGTCCTTCGTCGGTATTTTCTGGGCCTCTATCTACTGTAACTTTGATCTTCTATTGATCTTTCTCCCAATCCAGCACGTTTTGTGTCGATACGTTGTTGAAAAAACCGCAAACGATCAACTTGCCAAAATGACATCCAGCTCAGCACCACACAGATATCCTCTGGTAAAGCTGCCACATCCCTTTCTCACCGAATATCGAGTGCAGACTGTCGCCGAGACTACGCCCGCCAGACTCACCTTAGCACCACTTGGCCAGCCTCCAACGGGGCGGCCACTGGCCCAACCGCTGCACAACGAGTCGCTATCGTGGCTCGCACTCTCATTAGCACCCAAAGATGACCGTCCACCGACCTCAAATAACAGCGCCTGGGCACGCGCGCGCCGAAGCCCCCAAACCACCTTCCAGTGGACAGGGGACAACGCGCCATCTCTCGGCCAGATCTGGAATGTGATTCACGCCATCTACACAGCTCACCCAACACACGAGTATTTCCGCGTCACCCTCGTCGGCACCGGTAATGAAGTCATCCGCGCAGAACTTCTCACCACCGGCCTCGGAATAGAGCATCCTGCCCAATGGCACCCCAAGTTCAAGACCACTTCCCGCCCCGACGACTTCCTCATCCTCCGCAGCGCATTCTGGCAGGGCGCCGCGTCACCCGCTGGCCCGCGCCCTATTTGGGCTGTGGGAGATGGCACGGATGGCCCTCTCCGTGAGCCATTGGCTCAATACCCCATCATGCCCGAGAACTATGAGGTTACGATGAAATTCCCCGACGAGCCAGTCTACACACGTCACCCCACGCGCCGCCCAAAGCCGCACCCAGGCTCCATCGTCTACAGCCGCTACATCCCCGAGATTGCAGAACACTTCTCTCTCGAAGTCGTCAACTACGAAGACGCAGCGCACCTCGCGCTCTTCAATAAATGGCAGAACGACCCGCGTGTTGCGCAGGGCTGGAACGAGACAGGCACGCTAGATGAGCATAGGAATTACCTCCGCAAACTCCATAACGATCCCCACGTCCTTTGCCTTTTCGGCCGCTTTGATAATACGCGATTTGCGTATTTCGAGTTATACTGGTCGAAGGAAGACCACTACGGCGCTCACTACGATGCCGCGCCCTATGACCGTGGTCGCCACTCTCTCGTCGGGGATGACTCTTTCCGCGGTGCACAGCGCGTCAATGCTTGGTACTCATCTTGCATTCACTATTGTTTTCTCGACGACGTGCGCTGCGGCAATGTTGTAGGTGAGCCCAAGGCCACAGGAGGCACGATTCTGAGTTATGAGAATGCGCAGGGACTGGTTATTGGAAAGTACGTGGATCTGGGACATAAGAGGAGTGTACACTCGGTTTGTAGCCGCGAGAAGTGGTTCCAGCTGTGTCCAATCTTTTGGGATGGGAGGGATAGGCCGTTGGAGAGTGCGGATCGGGCGGCCTGGAATGCGAAGCTTTGAGAGCAGGAAATTCATTGGGCTTGGGTTTTAAAGTGTTGATAATAAAAGGTGCGGCAGAGGGATTTCAAAAGCAGGCCGGGGGAAGTATGGAGGGGTGAATGTGCCATTTGGATTGGCGTTCGGGGCGGTCATTATTTTAATGCTGGTTATTTGTGGTTTATTTATTGATTTGAGTTGTAATAGACCAAGACTAGTAAGTTTGTTTGATGGCTTGAGAATATTTGGATTCTAAAAGTATTATTTCCCGAGATACAAGCTTCATCTTCGTCCATCATTTCTATTCTCCATATGCCTGAAGTTGTTATTTCAACACGATAGCCTATTGCTCTCCAACCAAAATAAAACGATCGTCGCTGCGACAGCTACAACAGGTTGCGACAGCTTCCGCCATGTGTTTGTCAGACATGCAGAACAGCTACCTCATTTCTGCTCTTTTCCCCCACTTACCGCGACACCCGTACCAACCTCACTCACTGCACATGCAAATGCAACATGCTCATCGCACCTACCCATCCACTCCGGGATATTTTAAGAGACAACATCCCACCAATGCCCCACTGTAGGCTAAAAGGATCTGATAACTTTCTTTGCAACACCCCCTACCCCACTCCCCACTGCCCAGCCGGTTATTCGGTCCGATTTTTTACTTTATAAGATCATCTGATTAGATTGAATTCTTCATCACTGCTTTAGCGCGTCTGGGCGCCAATGTCGTACGTTTTCGTAGCCAGATAGGGGAAAAGCTTGTGAGGAAGGAAAGAAGGAAACCAAAGGACTGGTCCTCCTTCCCGCCTTTTTTATTTCGACGGCTAGGTCGTTCTTTCCTATCTTTTTATAAAGCCATCGTACTTTCCTTTCCGTCAGTACCCGTAACCTTCCGAGGTCTTGGCATTATGACTGCCATTACGTGTATTCAACAGCCCTAGTAGCTTTCCACGTTGGAATAGGTAGGACTTGGCAATGCATGGTCGCGCCGCAGGGCTACTGCAAGTGCAAGTACTCGGTAGCTTTATGGTACAAGCAGCCATTGTATCGTAGCATTGGCTGATCTGCATGACCCACTGGTACATGGCGGCAATGTTCCAGCATCCTGGGATATCCACGGCATCAACAGGCCCAACGACTTGTATCCGTTCAAGAATGTACAGTAAACAGCAGGATACCGATGTCGGTTACACCCTGGACCAGTTCCACGGCCAGGGCCGCCTGGCCAAAGTTTTACCAGCTCGACGTAACTACCCTACCAGCGATGATCTTTCCGTTCTTATAGAGTCGACAGGGCTTTGGAGCAGTCTCAGAATCAGATGGAATTTCACTAATGCCTGCATGCATTTCTTTGACTGCCACCTTCTAGTGCTGCACCATTGACGATCCTATGCTCGAGATTTCTTATCACTCGAGGCATCCCTACTCATACACTCCGTAACCAGAAGGTAGGGCGCTCATCATCAACTTCGAGCCGCCATGAAGGTCGTCCAAAAGCTTGCGGGTTATCACCAGTTGCTTCTAGCTGGCAATCCTACGAAGCTTGATATTGGCACCTTGCTGGTTGGAATATTCGCTGCAATCGCATCCGGCGTTCCCTTTCCCTTAATTGGAATCGTCTTTGGCCAGCTCCTCGACGACTTCAATGCCGTCACGTGTGATGCTGTGGAAACGACAGACTCTGGTCCAGAGTACCAAGCTAGCATCAACAGCAAAATTCTCCTTATTGTGTATCTGGCTATCGCTCAGTTCATCACCATCTATATACACCTCACATGCTGGACGCTGAACGGCGCTCGTCTGGCCCAGAGGCTGCGAGAACGGTATCTGCAGAACTTGCTCCGACAGGAGCCATCGTATTTTGATAAACTGCCGCCGGGAGAAATAGCCTCGAGACTCAATGGCGATATTCAGGCTATCCGATCTGGCACCTCAGAGAAGGTTGGGATATGTCTCTCAAGCTTGTCGTTCTTCATAACGGCGTACATTGTGGCTTTCATCAAGGATTACCTCCTCGCTGCAATGCTCATTTCGTTAGTCCCGGCTTTCTTCATAATGTCGTTTGTGGGAGGATATTACATCGAAAAATACTCTGGGCTCATGTCCGATTATGCCGCTACCGCCGCGTCAATTGCTTCCGAGGCGCTCTCCAACATCCTCGTCGTGCAGGCTTTTGGAGCCAACATGAGACTGGAAGATAAATTCTCGGACTCTCTCAAGGCCTCTGAACAGCAGGGCTTGAAGAAAGCTACGGCGGTTGGCATACAATCTGGTGTCTTATACTTTATTGCATATTCGGCGAATGGTCTGGCATTTTGGCAGGGAAGCAAACGTATTGCTGTAGCCGCTCATTCAGACTCTCCTACTACCACCGTGGGAGCTACGTTTACAGTTATTTTCATTCTCATCGAAGGTTAGTCCGTTCTAAATTGTACCATGGGACTTACGCTAACATAATCTCAGCTACTTTGCTCTTAAGTCAGGTTGCACCATTCCTCCATCTATTCTCGGCTGCCGTTGCCTCATACCAGAAGATGCGTGACGATATCGACCGCGAGTCCCTCATTGATGGAACAGGTGGTTCGGGCCTCTCCCTCACGCAGGCAGAAGGTAGCTTTGAGTTCAAGGATGTTTCGTTCACGTATCCCTCTAGGCCGGATATCACTGTCCTGGACCAGATCAATATCTCTATGCCCGCCAACAAACATACTGCCATCGTCGGCCTTTCAGGAAGCGGCAAGTCAACAGTTGCTGGGCTTATTACAAGGTTATACGATCCCACGGCGGGCCAAATTCTCTTTGATGGCCACGATCTTTGTGATCTGAACGTCCGGAACTCTAGAAGTTTTCTCGGCTTGGTGCAGCAGGAGCCTTCGCTTCTCAACCGCTCCCTATTGGAGAACATCGCGCACGGCTTAATCAATTCGAGCAACCCTGACCATGCATCTCTAACGACGGCCCTTCTCGGGCCCGAGCTCGCTGACCTAGCAGCCGCCCTCAGGGAAGGCGAAGACCTTACAGCTGCAGCTGAGAAACAAGGCTCGGAAGTGGTCACAATTGTCACTCTTGTCAAAGAAGCTGCAGTTCTTGCGGATGCGGATACCTTCATCACTGCACTACAGTACGGATACGGAACCACAGTTGGTTCGAGCGGGCGGTTGATCAGTGGTGGCCAGAAACAGCGAATTGCCCTTGCCCGCGCTCTTGTCAAGAACCCTGCGGTCCTCATCTTGGACGAAGCCACCTCTTCTTTGGATTCACGAAGCGAACAGCGCATCCAGCGCGCCATCGCTAATATTGCTAGCGGCAGAACGGTTATCACTATTGCGCACCGCTTGTCGACGATTACGGGGGCAGATAACATCGTTGTTATGGACAAAGGGCGGATTTCGGAGCAGGGTAACCATGCTACCCTGATGGCTAATAATGGACCATACGCCAATCTGGTCAACTTGCAAACTCTTGGAACTGCGTCTGGGAAGATTGAGAGGACAGCTAGTTTAAATAGCGTCAAGACTCTTCAGCACTCTGTGACAGACGTCGATTTGGAGAAGGAGGGCTTAACAAAGGAGCTTGTTAACACCGAGGACACTCCAGCCACAGACGCCGCAGAAGAACAAGAGCCTGAGACTCCATCCAAAAGCCTAGGAGTCATCATCCGAGGGTACTCTCCAGCATTGAGACCTCATCTTCTTGTACTGATCGTGGCTCTTTTCGGCTCGATCATTGTCGGTGGTGCATTCTCTGGCGAAGCAGTCATTTTCGGAAATACAGTCGGCAGTCTGAATCCCTGCAACAGCGCGGATAGTATCCGGTCTCGCGGTAACTTCTATGGACTCATGTTCTTCGTGCTTGCTATCATCGAGTTCTTCGCCAACTTGGTTAGTTGGTCTGCGTTCGGATGGGTGTCAGAGAAGATTGTTTACTCGGTGAGGGTCTTGTCGTTTAGATCGCTCTTTGAACAGGATCTCCAGTGGCATCAGTCGAAGGGTCGAACTCCCGCATCGCTGCTGTCTTATATCACTAGAGATGGCAGTGCATTGGCTGGTTTGAGCGGCTCGGTTATTGGCACGTTGTTCTCTATCACTGTTAACCTCATCGCGGCAATCATTTTGACTCACATTATTGCTTGGAGAATCGCATTGGTTTGCTTGTCATTGGTGCCGCTTCTCCTCGGAGCTGGTGTTATGGAGCTGCGCATCCTCGGCCAATTCGAAGAACGCCACGAAAATGCGTATACCCAGTCTGTTGATATTGGCGTCGAAGCTGTCACGTCTATTAAGACAATCGCGGCCCTCTCGCTCGAAGAAGAGACATTAAATATATACCGCCGATCCTTGAAGGGGCCTCGCAAGGAGACTCTCAAGGTCACCGTGCAAGCGAGTCTCTGCCAGGCAATAACCTATTTCCTTGGAAATCTAGTCAATGCGCTGGCGTATTGGTGGGGAGCCAAGCAGATCATAGCTGGCAACTACACGCAGACGCAGTTCTTGATTGTTGTGTTCTCTCTCCTTGTCAGCGCACTGCTATGGAGTCAGATGTTTGCTCTCGCACCAGAGCTTTCTAGCGCGAGAGCAGCCATGGCGAGGATACTGGGTCTAATTGAGGAAGGATCCGACGGGATGCAGGGGCGCATAACTCCTAGAAGTATCCTGGCTGTGTCCTCCGAGAAAGACCTCGAAGGGGCAGCAGAGACGAAATCACCTCTTCCACTCGGAACCACCGCCTCAAGCGTCCAGCTCCGCGATATCCACTTCTCTTACCCTGCCCGCCCAGATATGAAAGTCCTCAACGGCCTCAACATCAACATCAAGCCCGGCAGCTTCTGCGCCCTGGTTGGTCCCAGTGGCGCCGGCAAATCCACGATCATCGCCCTCATTGAGCGTCTTTATTCCCCCCAATCCGGCGGCATCATCATCGACGGCGTCGACGTAACCACCCACCGCGACACCTCCTTCCGCGATTCTATCGCTCTCGTCCCGCAAGAGAGCATGCTCTTCGAAGGTAGCATCGCCTTCAACATCGGTCTTGGCGCTCGACCCGGCCACGAAGTCACGGCGAAAGAGGTCGAAGACGCGTGTAAACTCGCCAATATCCACGATGTCATCGTCGCCTTACCTGAGGGCTATGAGACTCTCTGCGGACCGAACGGGAGTCAGTTCTCCGGGGGGCAGAAGCAGCGTCTTTCTATTGCGCGAGCGCTGGTGAGGAAGCCGACGCTGTTGATTCTTGATGAGTCGACGAGTGCGTTGGATGCCGAGTCGGAGAGGTTGCTGCAGGAGGGGCTGGATAAGGTGGCGAGGGGGGTGACTGTTATTGCTATTGCGCATAGGTTACACACGATTAGGAAGGCGGATACGATTTTCTTAGTGGAGGGAGGAAGGTGTGTAGATCGTGGGGGGCATGAGGAGTTGTTGGAGAGGTCGGAGAGTTATAGGGTTAATGTTATGCATCAGACTGTCGGGGAGTAGAAAGGGGGAAATATGAGAAAGGAAAAGATAGAAGGCGTTGATTTTAATATAATATTTTATTACCCACTTTATAATAAGGCTTTCTCCTCTCAGCCAGTAAATTCTCCTAGTCCGTATGAAGTCATAATAAAGTCTGATAATAGCAACTGTTTATAATAGTTTTAACAAATAAAGACGCCTAATCTCTCACGAATATACAAGTTTAGACATAGGTTGTATAAAACAGCAGCACTTATAGCAAATATGAGTCAAATAAAGATATACTATCGCTGATGTATTTAATTATACGTTTGTTTTTTTATCTTATGGCTCGTATCAAAGGTGGATAGTTGGAAGCGAATTTAAATATATAAATATATAAATCTTATATTTATTAATAATGTTTATTTGAAAAATAGGGAAGTACATAGCGCCCATTAGATACCCCCCCAAATGTATTATGCACTTCTATATGTCTTCATTTACTCATCTTTCAAACACCATAGTACTCTTGGCGATAACGAGGCTCTATAACTACAACTTTGGCAGCGGAGACCCAAAACTGATACTAAGGACATGAGGCTCTGTGGCTCTATCCTCAGCGATGCGGCTCTGTACCTGTATGATGAATGGTAAGACCCTATGACCCTATAATTGATAGTGGCTACTATGAGGCTCTATACCTGCATCATAAGCGGAGAACTCACATGTTGTGAGTGGCGAAGTTGAGGCTCCTTTAACCCAACTATGGTCTCGGGCGTTGCTGCCAGCCACACGTTTCTTGCCGACCTTGGCTGCAGCTCACCGAGATTGGGCAATAGGAACAAGAGGCGGAACATAACAAAGGGGTATGCCGCAATAAGACAGCGTGAGCTGGCCAGTGGCAAATTCACCTTCAGTTACACGTCGGGCCGTTGGGTAGAGGAATTGGACCTCGCAGCAGGCACTCACATCACTGTCAAAATAATCAATTCGACGGCAGGATCGGCAGATGCAATTCCGCTGAAATTGATTATTGCGATTTTAAAATATGATCTGCTCGTTGAGTTGGCAGCCATACTTGCTTGGTCATGATTGGGATGGCAAGGCTTCAATTCAAGGATTCGTCACCTGGTGAGGCTCAAGTATCTCCGGTGTGAGAATTCGCGCAGCACCCACCGAGTTTCTATAGCCTCGCAAGACAAGAAAGAAAAAAGAAAAGAAAAAGGCATGAGGAAACCGGTCGAGTTGCCTCAAACACTATGCATTGCCTCGCACAGTGTCGCCATGGCCAAAAAGTCTCATCCGATACTTACTATACCTCGCATCTCCCGGTGAAGAATATCCTTGTAAGGCCGCCAGAGTGCAACCGCCATGTGTCGCAAAAACCATCGTAAGTCATCCTCTAGCCTGACTCACCACTATGCCACGCATCTTCCACCAACGACGCCCATAGCCACCACCAAAAACGCCCAGCAACCCCGGTGAACAGATACAAAAGGGTTGTCTCTCCTGCAGCCGCGTTGCCCCAGACCATCGGTCTGAACCTGTTGGTGAGGGCACCAGATTTTTGGCTTCCTGTCGTCTTACCCCTCCATCGCGTCCCATCGAATCAGCGTCCACGCCGCGACACCCCTTTCTGTTCACCGACACGGCCCCTCGTCAGCTGGATAGAGATGTGTACGAGGACATCTTGTGCGCCCTCATCCATCGTATTGGCTGCGTATGCGGATAAATTCGATAATGGAGCATCGGAGAAAGATCCACGGGGCTGCGACGAGAGCACTTGGTTTGTTCGGTTGGTTAGCTCCCTTGTCGTTCCGATCCGCGATATAGTAACTGGGGGCCGTCAGCTGTATTGGCTGTTTCTCCTCCACCAACTGGGCTATTCGCTCACGCGGCGGGCGGACCACTCTCTGTGCTTTGGTATATCTGCAACGGCATGATAGGCGATCCATTGCACTCTACTGGAATAGTGGAAGGAATCGTGGCTGAAGGCTTGGTGGCTGAAGGACACCTCCAGCTCTGTCATGTGATTTTTATGGGATGAGAAGGTCGCTGATTGGTTTGGCCAGGCTCCTGCACCCCATCCAGACTTCAACGGACCAAACGCCAGCCTTGCCTTTTCACCGCCGAACCTTTTGTGCTGTCGTCCTGTCGTCCTGATCGAGATGCGCTCTCGTTTCACCGATCCACGAGGACAAGGAGCATTAGGAATACAGTTATTTGCATTGCTTAGATATCGCATCGTGCTTACAATTCCTCATTCCTGATTCCTTGGGATGACTGACTCTAAGCCACAGCTTGGCTGCAGGAATGGTCGATCCTTCTCATGCTGGAGTCGGTCGATGCTCGGTACTGCACTGAGGACCATACTCTACTGTAGATGGCCAGCGATGCTAACTACCTATGCACGACGGGCAGTGGGCCGCATAGTTTGTATCCTCGGCCGGTCTGGGTCATCGGCGCGATCATATGCATCATTAAATGGCATGCATAAACATTTACACACCGGGCGCTCGTTGGAACTGCCCTTCTGGGACATAGAAAGCTTCGATTGAATCAATATAACAAGTGAAAGGTGTGTAACTCGACTGCCGTCAGTCCCCTGAAACTATTATCCCTGGGTGGTGACCGGGCAGTGCCTCGTGCTTCGCCTCGCCCCAGGGGCCAGTCGATGGGCCGGCGCAGTGTAAGCCTCGATTTTTATGTGGGAATCACGGAACAAAGAAAAATTATCTTCACAAGTATCTTCGCATTGTGTAACCAGAGAACACTGGCGACCATGAACAATGTGCTGTGGCGTGAATTGATTGTGCTGTACAATACATATGAGGCTCGGTGAAAGCTCATCCAGAAACCCGCATATTTCGGAGCGGAAGTATCACCCTGCCTGCTGCTGCCTGATTTACCTGATAACCATCACAACTAGCCACGAACCCTGCGCCAAAATACAACCCTCTAATTCCTTCGCGCGCTCCAGCCTTATTGGCCCTGTCGAGGCGTGAGGGCTATGTTTGATCCTTGTGTTCCTTTCACGTACACTTTTCCCGCTCGTCTCGGGCGTGCCTTCTGCAGACCGGCTGCAGCTGCGGCAAAGTCAGCTTGGAAAACATATTTGACGTTTGTGTGCCACGAGGGGAAAAAAATACTTTATAATTACAACAGATATCCTCCCTCTTTCCCGTCTCTCTAAATCCCCAACAGTTTCTTCTGACGAATTCAAACGTGGCGCTTACTCGTGGTCGCTGTACCCTGGGCTAATACCCCGCTGCTATCTTGAGAACCCCTCACTTCGATAGGCTGCCGGCGGAAGCCTGCCTTCGTGCCAGGACACCAACATCTCATCACCACACCTATTTATTTCCCGCGACCCCCCCTTGGGAAGCCTCACTTTCAGCTGATCTGAAACGGAAATTCGTGATCGGAATTAAGCGTCCTTCCAGCGAGCCTCGCCTGTATACACATTCAAGTGGTATAAGACCCCAAGGCTCCGTCCCTATTCAACGAAGCCTTCTCACCTCCGCAACTCTCAATAGTGCTGGCCTATATTCCTTCCCCGCACGTGAACTTGTATAGCCTCCCGTCGCCAGCATCCACTAGGACACCGCAACAATGGCGGCCAACGGCAACCGCATGCCGCCCCCACCCCCTAATCATGGCTTTCAACAAGCACCACCCGGAATGGTCCAAGGAGGCCCTCCTATGAATCGTCCCCCACAACTTCAGCAGCCACGGCAGCAATATCCTCCCATGTACCAGCAGAATTACCAACAGGGTGGTACCGAGTCCGGTTACAAGGCAGATACCATTATCAACGCTTCCACCCGCATCCACGACATACGGCCTCAGAAGACAGAATCTGAGTCATTCTGCAAGAAGCAGCTCACCACTTACGAAGTATTCACCATCCTGCCAAACCAAGACGATGACGGCAAAAGCTCCAAAGATTCCAAAGGAAGCAAGGACTTCAAGGACAAGAAGAAAGACATTCGGATAGCCTTTGGCGGAAAGGACAAGGATAAGGACGACAAAAAGACCAAAAAGCGAGAGCGTTGGGCCAAAGTCCAAATCAACCAAGAATCTTACCCAACCGAGCAGATCATCAAGACGATTCAGAAGCTCGACGCCGGTCACTACTCCATCACCGAGAAGAAGGCCAAATTGTTCCCAAACCAGAGCACGCAAGTTACCAACATCCTCGACGACAAGATCAGGACCGAGCATGAGGGTCACCTCTTCGAGTGGGTCCTCGCCCAGCTGCACCGCGAGGAATCCGTCAACTCAAAGACGGGCAAGAAGGAGACTACCTCCATGACCATCTACCTCAAGCGCGCGCCGCTCCCAAACATCGACGTTATCCAGTTGTACCGCGAGCGCCAAGAACGAGCACGCATACAAGCTATGCATAGGCAACCGCAGATCTTCCAACAGCAGCAGCCACAAATCTTCCAGCAGCAGCAGCAGGCGCATATGTTCCAACAGCAACAGGCGCACGCGATGCAACAGCAAATGGGCAATGGACAGTATATGCCCCAGAACAACCGGGGCGTCAATCAACAACAACAGCAGCCGAGAGGAGATGGCTGGCCCAAACCCAACCAGGGCAAGAACGCACCCGCCGGCGTCAAGATCATCCAAGACCCCCGCCCCGGCACACCCGCTGGCCACAAGTTACCTAAGGGCGCCAAAATCGCTGGTACCAAGATCGCCGGCTCCAAAGTCCGCATGATGAGCGACTCAGACTACTCGACCGACGACGACAGCGACTCCGACTTCGATTCCGATTTCAGTCACTACGACAGCGAAGGCACCCCACACACAAGCTCCTCCTCCCGCTCTGGTGGTCGTAAATATCCCCGCGCCCACCGCCCGCTCGAGCGCTCCCGCGAGCGCCGCCGTTCCAACTACGACCGCGGCGACGACTTCGTTTTTATCGAGGGTCCCAAGCGCCGCCATAGCGTCTCCTATGCCCCCGACGTTCCGCGCCTCGACCGTCCACACGGTGCACGCGTGAACAGTCACGGGCAACCCAGCCCGGGAATCGGTGCCGCAGGCTTCGACACCGAAGCGTTCGCCGCCGGGGTTGCGGCCGGCACTCGCGCTGCTGCAATCATCCAGCCAGCTGCGCAGTTCGCTGTCGCCCCGCCGCAGCGCTTGATCTCGAATATCGAGCGTACGGCTAACGACGACGCACTCTTCCGAGAGGAGCAGCGCCGCTTGAAAGCTGAGAATATTATGCGCCAGGATGCACTTAGGGAAGCGAGGATTCCATACGAGCGAGACCTGCGCAGCGTGGGGGGGCGTGGGTATTCGCCGCCGCCGAGAAGATATCTCGACGAAGATAGAGAGAGGTTGTACCGAGATGAACCGATGTCGCCGTCGGTATCTTCAATGTCATCCGGGCCGCTGCCTCGTGGGCGTAGTGGCCGCTGGTCGCCCGGGTTGAGGAGACGCAGCACGGACTACGATTATCCCCTCCGTGAGGGCCTGCAGCGTATACCGCTGGATGAGGACAGGGAGTTTGACTATGTCCGAAATCCGAATCCGTTCCAGCCGAGGAGAGACCCGAGGCCGTATCGGTACTAAGTGTCCTCGGGTGAGAAACCTGATTGGAAACTGTTCACTGATTTGGTTGGTCGATGTGTACGAGCCTATTTTTCCTGTGCAAAAATTGCCAGTGTGTATCTGGAGGATGATTAGTATTGCGGGACGCTTGCTATCTGATCCGTGTATTTCTTTGGGTTGTGGGAGTATAGCGAGGATGCTGGGTCGTCTTTGGTCTCATGTATGGGCGGTTTAATGATTGTATGTAAGGTTAGCAGACCACGTTCTCGCGCAAGCACGACGGACGAATCGAGGAGCAGGAGGAACTCCTTTGACGAACAAGTATATCATAGTACAGTAAATGAGTAAATGAAGTATTAGTATTCATCCTACAGTCTGTCTATCTTACCTTGACATAATGAGGACAACGAAGGAGACGGCACACCCGTCAAGACGTGATAAATCCATAGTCCATAGAAAAGAAGCAGAGAAGGTTCATATAAGGTTAATATCCCTCCGCTGAAGCCTGGATGATAAGCCCCCCCACATCGCCTCATCCGCCTCTGCGTTGAGGCCCGACCCGTTGCTCAACGGCAAATCAGACAGTAGCGCTGCTGCATCATCCCCGAATAGGCATAAATGAGGGCTGGTGGACATGGAGCGCTCCAATATGAGATCCTGGCCACTGCCCACCTGCAACGCTGCGGATAAGACTGCATATAGTATAGAGGTCTGTGGATGCATGGAAGGGGTGAGAGACAGGGAGCGAAGGGAGGGCCGGCTCGCACCGTCGGGTTGGACAAAGGAGCACAGTTGCCTCGAGAGGGCCAATAAGGAGGGCTTGGGCGATGCGTTGTCCCAGCATGGGGTTGCGTATGGAACGGAACACACACACATCATATATAGAAGGATGCGCTTCAAAAGAAAAGCAATTACCTGACAGCATTTAGGATCTTGAGAATCTTGTAAGAGCAAAAATGTTCGTATACAGTAAAGAAATAGACAAACAAATATATATAGATGTCTTACACTTAAAGCCTGCAGTGATTTTCACGTGTTGTCGTCCTTTCCGGGTAACTCTCATAGTTGGCGCCGCGGATACTCGCCGCGAAGCGCCGGGAAAAGTCGTCAGAGGACGGGATAAGGGTGCCCCGCTTGAGGTCATCGCCCCCACTAATATTTCGGGGCCCGACATCTGGAGCAATTTGTTCAACAACCTCTCAACCATATACTGTACATTATACACCTTTTGGTAGCTTCCCTCACTTTCAAAATCCCCAAATTCATATTTAAAATCAGTCAAGATGGCTCGTCAATTCTTTGTTGGTGGTAACTTCAAGATGTAAGTTCTACCATTCTGTGCGATAGCGGTGGTGGGGGGACAATCTCTGGGTGTTGGAAACGACGAAGCCGAAGGTCGAGGGCGATTGAGATGGAGAAACGAGAGTTATACACGGAAACTAATTGACCATCTACAGGAATGGATCCGTCCAGAGCATCAAGAAGATTATCAGCGGACTGAACGAGGCCAACCTCGACCCTAAAGTTGGTATGTACATCTCGAATCGACGTCATTCGTAATGGAGCTCTATGAATGGCAATGGGATGGCTGTATCCGAATTCGAGTGACTGTTGGCTTGGACAAAGAATAGCCTCAGGGGCTTGCAGCAGCTTTCCTGCTTGGAGTTGGCCGTCTCTTCATCTGAAGGACCGATAATTCATATACCCGAAGTCGGCCGCGGGCGATTTGCAACTCAAGCTTGGCTTCCGCGGGCTTCCACTATCTTTGGATCACGTTGCTTGCCAGTATGATGGAGATGCCGCTCTCAAAGCTCTCCTGCATTATCTGTCTGCGAGTGCAACAGCGTCTTAGACAACTATGCCCTTTCCCCTCAAGGGTGGTCGAGCATGAATGGCATTTTACAGACATTATTTTATACTTCATGCACGTATCAAACGCTAACGCAACACCGCAGAGGTCGTCGTCGCCCCTCCTTCCCTCTACCTCCTCCTCGCGCGCTCCGAGCTCCGCAAGGAGGTCGAGGTCGCTGCCCAGAACGTCTTCGACAAGAACGAGGGCGCCTTCACCGGCGAGATTTCCCCCGCCCAGCTTAAGGACTCCAACATCGGCTGGACCCTAATCGGTCACTCCGAGCGCCGTGTCATCCTCAAAGAGTCCGACGAGTTCGTCGCCTCTAAGACCAAGAACGCCCTCGACCAGGGCGTCCGCGTCATCCTTTGCTGCGGCGAGTCCCTCGAGCAGCGCGAGAAGAACGAGACCGTCTCCGTCGTCACCGCACAGCTCGGTGCCGTCGCCAAGGCCATCAGCGCCGAGCAGTGGGCCAACGTTGTCATTGCTTACGAGCCCATCTGGGCTATTGGCACCGGAAAGGTCGCCACCACCGCGCAGGCGCAGGAGGTCCACGCCGCTCTCCGCCAGTGGTTGGCGAAGACTATCAGCGATAAGGTCGCACAGGAGACGAGAATCATCTACGGTGGCTCTGTCAGCGATAAGAACTGCAAGGACCTGGCTACTCAGTCTGATATAGATGGTTTCTTGGTTGGAGGTGCTAGCTTGAAGCCAGCGTGTAAGTTTCTATCCCCTGAACGAAAGAGGCGATAGCTGACTATTTGTAGTTGTTGATATCGTCAACGCCCGCTTGTAAGGGGTTCTTAGGCTAAGTGGGCCAATTTGAGTGCGCAATGGTGGCAAGCTTTTACTCTGCAGCATAAAAAGTAGAAAGTAGAATTGAAGTTCTCATGAAACTCAAAAGTCTGTTCAAACAAGCCATGGCGATAGACCACTGTGAAATATCGCCAATGACTGATCGCATAAACTCAACCCCACTGAATATAGACATATTCTTGCCGTGTAAATCAATTTGTAGCTTCCAACTGCTCTTGAATGTAATTCGCTCTTATTTCGATTTTGTACATAGTATACAGTCATCCCTAAACGCCCTCAATGCCCCAACTACTGGTATTCTTCCTTTCGTACAACCTCATAGCCATTCCTCCATATGCTCTCTCTAGACCGTCATCGGCCCGCTGTGGTATGGCGACCAGATACCTCTTACACTGTCGTTAATAGACTTGACAGGCTTCGTCTCAGTCTTCAGCTTCTCGCCCGACGCATCCCTCAGCAGAACAGCCTTCTGTAGAATCGACATCGGCTGTAAGTTCCTGACGCAAATTGCCTTCTCGCGACCATTGATGAATGTGCCCTTGATGACCGGGTGTCTGCTCGGCCGGGGGGAGACGGTGATTTCGATGCTTGGGTTGGCGGCAGCGAAGGCTGGGAGTTGATCGCGGAGGAAAGCGCTTGGAAGTGTCAGTATTAAAAGCCCTTACACAAGTAGGAGAAGGAAATAGAAACATACTTCATGCCCCTTGAGCTGCCAGCCCAGTCGCAGTAATGGAAATCGAGCTTCTTGCACTGCAGGATGAAGGCGCCGACGCCATTCTAGACGCGTTGTTAGCAAACACATAGACCAGAACAGGAACAGATAAACTTACCTGCCCAGAGGACAACTTCTTTAACGCTTTCGCACCCATGATGTGGAATTGACCTGTCTTGGTCGCTGTAGTTGTGGTTTCTCGGCCGTCTTGCACGGATCCCAAAAATAAGGTCGACGCACGTGACTTTGGGAAATTTCTCGCTTCGCGGTCCAAGCTTGACGCGCTGGTGGCACCCATACAGAAGCTGGAACGGCAGCCTTGCTTGCTTCGCACCTTCCACAACTTCATCCACCTGGTTGTCCGATTCCATCAGCTGCTTTGGACAGAGACCTTTCTACCTCTGGATCAGCCACATCATTCGTGATGACGGATAAATTGCCCCCCAACCTCCTTGCGCTCTTTGCGCCGCGCCCAGGGCTGCGATGGGTTCCCCCCAGTGACCACGCACCTCAGGACCGCAAGACCGCAACCATCTCAGGTCTGGCCGCATTCCTACCCGCACTGGAGGAGTATAAAGCCACGGATAAGTATGAGCCGACAGAGAGCTGGCTGCAACGCAAGGATCGAGTCAGATTGGAGAAGAAGGAGGCGCAGGAGAAGCTCTTGAAAGAGGGCCCAGCCGATTGTGAGACACCCTTGCACGGTGCCAGATGTTGTCGTCTGCAGTCCTACAAAAGATAATAAAGCTAATATTATTGCTCTAGATAAACCCCAAGACGACCAGAATATTCGCGGCGATGCTTTCAAGACCTTGATTGTTGCACGCCTGAGTTACGATGCGACAGAACAGGATCTGGAGCGTGAATTTGGGCGCTTTGGCCCCATTGAGCGTGTATGCATTCCAATTCTACAATAACTTCTGTGCTGCGCTGACGTCGATGTATAGATCCGGATTGTCACCGACACCCACCAAGACGAAAAGCCCAATAAGAAGAAGAAGAAGCATCGCGGCTATGCCTTCGTTGTTTTTGAGCGTGAGAAAGATATGAGAGGTAAAGCGGCCACATATATCCCCACCCCCACAATCTTTCCCAGACGATCAACAGATCTATACTCCCTGATTCGGAGAGTCCCTAAGTACCCACGGCCCTCAAGCTTGCCTACTGGGATATCCTATATCTGTTTCCTTTCTTTCATCTGTTTACTCTTCTGCCGATCAAGGTATATTTTCTAAGGGTAAAAAGACTAACAAACGCGCTTTTGCGCATTTTAATAGCTGCTCTAGATGGCTGTGACGGCATTAGAATCAAAGAAAAACGCATCAAAGTCGACGTCGAACGTGGACGCACTGTCAAGGGCTGGAAGCCACGTCGCTTCGGTGGCGGCCTTGGAGGCAGAGGTTACACCAAGGCTGTCCCACCCCGTCCTATGGGACAAGGTGGATTCGCCGGCGGGCCTGGACCTGGTTTCCGTGGCGGATTCAGGGGAGGGTTCGATGGAGGTCGCGGCGGCGGTAGCTTCCGGGGTGGCAGAGGTGGTGGCGGATTCCAAGATCGTGGACCGGGAGGCAGAGGTGGCATTGGCTATCAAGGTAGTGGTTTCGGTGGTCGTGATGGTGGCAGGGGTGATCGCGATAGAGGCTTCGGAGCACCTCCACCAAATGCCCCGGCTGGACCACGACCAGGCGGTGGTGGCTACTCTCGCAACGGGTATGGTCAAGGCTCGCCAGACCGCAGCGGGCCTCCTGTTGGAGGGTCTTCTGGCGGTGGGTATGAGCCTCGCGGCGGCCGACCTCCCTATGACGATAGAGGACCAAGTTCGGGTGGGTACAGAGGCGGTGATAGAGGTGGTGATCGATATGGCGGTTCGAGAGGAGGCGACTACCGCGGTGGTAGCGGAAGCAACATGGAGCCGGTGAGACCCCGCGAGGGCGGCGGATACCGTGACAGAGACTCGGGACGCGACCCACGAGACCGTGATCCAAGAGATCGCGACCCGCGCGACATGGACCGTGCGCCCAGAGACGGAGGGTATGGTGGACGCCCGCGTGAGGAGGAGATGCCGAGAAAGCGCATGTACGACGACGGAAACAACGGCTACGTCGAAGACCCGCGAAAGCTACGACGATACTAAACAAGCAAGCTTCTTTTACGGCAGATGGCTTGGGTGGGTACGGGTTTGAACCTTTCAGCTTTTCCTTCCCTCTTGCAACAGGGGTAAGCAATACTACAGCTACAGGTGCACGTTTGCGACTTTCAGTATCAAGGAGGTATGAAGGTAGTATTTGCTGCTCTACCTGATCACACATCTGTCGCCCAATTTCGAAACAAGCGTCTTTGAGGTTCATGAAATACGCGATGCACTTCATTTGGTAACTCGAATCCCTACAACCACAGGACTGCCTCTCACTTGGCAAGTTTCTTGCTACAGCTACTTCAAAATAATCGTTTCTTCGGCCTTAAGAAACTGGGTAACCCGACCCTCCCCTTACCAGGACCAATTACGGAAAACATTCCGCGCCTTCCGCCATTTGCTGGCCAGTATCTTGCCGCCCTTGTCTGGATTGCACTCCTTATTCGAAATTTCGTCCATGTCGTTTACTTTTTCTTATTTTTGCTTTTTCCCGCCTTTTGTTCGTGTTGGTGGTGAGTATGGGATGATGGGGGGATGGGTTGGGGATCCAACATCTAATCTTAGGTTCCTGGAGCGGGTTTGTACTTGTACGATAGTCTCGCGATGCAGTGTTGTTAAGAGTATAAGGGTATGGCACAATGCCAGGTGGAGTTTACTGGGTGTAGGCTAGTATAAAAGCGATTCAGAGATATTTGCAAAGTTTGAGCGTAGTGATATTTGTTGTAGTTCTTAGCCAAGTCAGCGTACGCACATTAGCGCATCCTCGCCAAACACCTCCACCACCTCTCCTTGCCGTGAAATCATGCCCCCAATCCACTTCCTACCTCCCTCCACGCTCTTTGATCCAAATTTAACTACCGTACATCCCCGCACTTTCGCCGCAGACCAGAGAACCCCATCTTCCTTCTCCTGTGCCAGCCGCCGCACCCGCCACGCAGCCTCATCCGACGCCTCTGTCTTGCCATCCCGTTCCACCGCCTCCTTTGATCTAAAGTCCCTCGCCCCAATCCGCGGTTGAGCGCTGAATTCAGCAAGGAAGAAGGCCGCCAGTGGCGCCATCAGTGGGCCGGCCAGGATCAGCGTCCCGAACACGGAGAGAGCGTGCATTTTGTCTTTGAGTGGAAGCGTGGACGTGTTATCGTCGGGAATCAGTGCATCGCCGTCTAAAATAAGGTTGTCGCGCAGTAGGAGGCGGGGGGGGTTCTTATCCTCATCATCGCCATCGGCGGCCGCACGCCAGACCTCGTTCCGGCCGGACCAAGATGTGAAATCCCAGCTCTCGTTCCGGGAGGTTCGGCCGGCAGTAACCCAATCGAGAAGGCAGAGAGTGGCGGTTGGGTGGAGGGTGAAGATCTGGGATTGGACGTAGACGGAGTCGGCGAATGGCTGGACGGGATCGGGGAGAAGGCAGAGGGCGGAGGAGGCTGAGAGGGTTACCGAGAGGGTTTGGGAGGATTGTAGGGTGTGGGAGGCGGATTTGAAGACTTTAGTGTGGCCTTGCGTAGCAATGGTAAGCTTTGCGGAGGGGTGGACGTCGATCTAGAGGGATGTTAGACTCGATGTTGGGGGTTCGTGGCTGGGATTGTGGATGGACCGAAAACGTGACTGCAAAAAATAATCTGCGGAACAAAATGCCTAGTAGGACGGTATCTCTGTGGGTGATTTAATAGAGTATGAAATTTGTTCTCACCTTGAGATGGACTTGGTCGCCCCCAACAAGACCGCCGCCGTAAGTTAGAAGAAAGGCAAGAGCAGATTTCAGATCCCCAACAGGTGAGGGTGGAGTGATGATCTTTAAAGGATACTGGAAGGTGGACTTGACGAGGCCAGAAACGCCATGTGGAAGTAAACGAGCAATCAGATGTCCTTCCCCGGGCTTTGAGAAGGACACTGGAAATGGAGAGGCAGTCATGATGGGCCTATCTATGCATGGCTAGGATATAGGTAGGTGCAAGCAAGTAAATGTATGACGTAGGAGACACTATATCTATATTTGTGTTAGCTACGCATGCAGTATATTTGTATTCAAAGTTTAAAATACTCACCAAAGACTAGTTGTTTTAATTATATTGCTGTGTTCCCTCATCGTTGAAGCCAGTCAGAGATAAGAAAGTCGAGGTCGGAAGTAGACTAAAACAGTCTAGCGCTCGATTGACCAACTCGCGCTAAACCTTAAAGTGTGTCCGTTCAGCCCGCACTTCGCGTCTCTCCAACATCGACGCGACTTGGTATTTCATGTTGACAACCAGCGCGTTCGCATCGCAATTCACGACCAACCGATGTTCGGAGTGTAACGCCAGTAATCGATCAATCGCGCACGCTTGCCCGTAATTAAAGTCCCGGAAAATCGACGCGATGGCTTCGTCCGCAGAAGCGACCGCAAGCCAGCGGCGCAAGTCGGGAAGAGCTGTCAAGGTCCCCGACAAGTTTCAGCCGGAGGTGGAGTCATCGCAGACTGCTGGCGCTGGTGGAAAGAGGAAAAGAAGCGGCGACGATATGGAGGGGGTAGAGAATGAGGTGGATGAGGAGGAAGTAGAAGAGGATGAGAGCGACGAGGAAGACGAAGATGAAGAGAGCGAGGAGGAAGCTCCCGTTAAGAAGAAGTCCAAGCCGAAGGCAGCAGCTACAAAGAGCGCACCAGTCGCAAAGAAAGCCAAAGTCAACGGCAGCGCCCCACAACCGAAAGCGCATTCGATGAGGCTTCCGAGTCGGGCGAAAAAGCCAACTGGGAAGGTTGTGTTTAAGGACCAAGATGCCGAGGGGCTTTATGGTAAGTCAGCGGCTAGATGTGTGGGCGCGCAATGTTAACAGTTGCAGCTGAAATATTTACGAGCGATAAATCTTCAAAGGATGCTGCGACACAGTGGCTAGGTGAATACGATGCAGACAACACAGCAGCGATGGTAGACCTTGTCAATTGCGTCCTAAAATGCGCCGGATGCGATATCAAAGTGACGGAAGACGACATCAACGACCCAGATAACAGCCCCAATCGACTCAACGAGATCCAAGACGAACACAAGGAGAAGAATGTCGCCGACTATCCATTGATCTCGAAAGCGAAATCCTCCCACGCATTCAAGGTCTGTCTCACAGATTTCTTCGAATCGCTGATGGGACTCATGCACTCAACTACCGTTCTATACGAGGATATTGCTCTTATTGAGAATATCCATCTATGGATCACAAGCATGTCCTCATCCTTCCTGCGCCCTTTCCGACACACCGCGACAGTCATAGCACTTGCGTGCGCTACGGGCCTGTGCGAGGTAGCGAAGTCGCAAGTACAGAGCACTGCAGATATGCTTACATTGATGGAGAAAGAAGAGAAGCTGGGATCGAAAGCTAATAAAGGCCGCCTTGCAACATATCAAAAGAACATCGAAAAAGGAAAGCAGCACCGCGAAACATCGGAAGGTACCATCAAGGACTTTTTCGATACTGTCTTTGTCCATCGGTATCGCGATGTGGACCCAAAAATCAGAACTGACTGTGTTGAGGCTTTGGGGCAGTGGATTCTCATTTTGCCGACTACATTCTACGAAGGCACATTTCTACGATATCTGGGTTGGCTGCTGTCGGATCAAAATGGACCAACGCGACACGAAGTCATCAAACAATTAGAACGGATCATGAAGTATGGCGAGCTTGGCGGGATACGCAATTTCATCGACCGGTTCCGTCCCCGTATTGTTGAGATGGCAACGAAAGATGCCGAAATCGCCGTTCGCGCATCAGCCGTGGATCTGCTTGATATGATCCGCGAGAAGGGTATGCTGGAGCCGGACGATATTGATATTATCGGAAAGCTCATATTCGACTCTGATCTAAGGGTGCGGAAGTCTGTCGTCAACTTTTTTGCTGCCAATATTGAAGATCTGTATGAGTCTAAGATTGAAGATCTTGGTGGTGAGGAAGCACTGGATGAAGCATTCACTCTAGATGATGAGAATAAGGAAAATCCATGCTCGGGCTGGATTAAGTTGAAGGCTCTGGCTGAGGTACTGTTGAATTACGATGACGGGGATGATGTAGATGAGGGGTCAACTCAAGATGATGATCTCGTTATCAGCGACGGCACAATCAACGCCGCTGGCTTTGAGTCGAGATACTCCCTTGCGGCAGAGGTTCTATATGACAAGGTCGCCGAGCTCCAAGACTGGGAGATGCTGACTGGATATCTGCTGTTTGATCATTCGAATAAGCAGAAAGCTGGCTCGGTATCTGTTGCCGTCCGGAATGCATTCAAGCTAGAAGAGAAAGAGGAAGTCGCCCTTCTGGAGATCCTACACGCCGTTGTGAAGACGAGTCTGGCCAGACTGGGAGAGGACCACCACCAGAAGAAGAAGGGTGGAAAGTCAGCTTCCCGTGCTGATGAAGACAACACGGCACGAAAACTCGCGGCCGTCTTGCCGCGCCTGTTGAAGTTATTCGGGTCCAAGCCGAAGACTTCAACTGCCGTCCTTCGTCTCGAGCACGTGCTGAATCTGGGAATCTTTCAGGAACTGCGCCAGGACTCGACTGCATATTCAACCCTGTTGCATGAAATCAAGTCCCAGTTTAAGAGCCATGCAGATGCGCACGTTCTGAGGGAAGCTAGTGTTGCTTTGCTACATGCACAGGCATTTGAAGAGCTCGGAGAGACGACGGAAGATCAAATGCAATCACTGTGGGTCGATACCATTGATGATTTGAGGAGGCGTTTCCCGAAAAGCACCGAGATATCAGTGAGGGGCGACACGAAAGTTGATCTTGTCCTCCAGCTAACGACGACGGTTACTCGACTTAACCGGCTCGCGGGGATAAGCAATCCCGTTGAGTTATTTGAAAAGGCACCTAAAAAGACCGCGAAAGGCGCCAGGGCCTCGACAATGACGGTTATCGATATGCTACTCGAGCTTGTCGGCCGTGGGTTCCTAGATACCCCAGATCCAGATATCGATGACGAAGAGGATAAGTTAGTTATCAGCGCCATCCAGACGGCACTATTCTACTTCATGTGGAAGGGCCGCGCCTTGAAGGAAGCAGTTGAGAACGCCGAAGAAGTCCCCGACGTAGACGTCGATGAGATTAAAGAACGCACTGAAACCTTCTCCGACAAACTCATCGCCACACTCTCCTCCCGCGCCGGCCTCGACCCTTGCCGCCTCCAAGCCACCGGCTCCCTCCTCGACCTATACACCATCTTCCGCTCCATCCTCACCAGTAAGAAAGCCGAAGCATCGCTGGCCGAAAACGATTACTCGCACCTCCTTACCCTCGTCCGCCACATTGCCCCAGAGGTCCAAGAGGAGATTACCTCCATCTTCGCGACGGCCGAAAAGCACTACGCAAACAAGGCACACAAGACTCTCGAGCCACCTGCCGACAACGACGACCCAGAGGACATTGACTCCGACCCCGAAGACGAGGACGAGGGCCTCACAGATGCAGAGCGGCAAGTTGATGGCCTGAAGGCTGAGCTGCAGCTGTGCGACCTCACTTCCAAGCTCGTTCTCGCCATTTACGCGCGCGTCATCGATGCCGAGGGCGCCATGGAGGGTAAACTCAAACACCGCATGCTCCGCAATAGACGTAGGCTCGGGCCGAACGTCACGCAAATCTTAGCAGTGCTAGAAGAGCCAAATCCAAAGAAGGGGAAGAAGGGTAAGTCTTCGGGAGGGAAGAGGCCGAAGGAAAGCGAGGTGAGGTCGAAGATGAAGAGTCTAGAAATCGTTGTGGACGACGACGAAGATGAGGAGGAAGAGGAAGTCGATGAGGAGGAGAGGCGGAGGCAGGAGTTAATTGACGAGGAGGGCCCGCCGAGTGAGGACGAGCCTGATGAACAGATCGTCGAGGACGAGGACGAGGACATCTTGGGAGATTAATCTGGTGCGCTATGGATGGCTATGGTCTGAACAGGATCTGTCATGATGATAACTTATGGGGCGGGGGGTGAGATTGCTGGTGTCTGGCGTTCCTGGCGCAGCTGTAAGATATTGCTTTGATACTTGGCTTACGATGGAAGCTTGATGGGGCTTGGCGGGGTTTGCGCCGGCTTTTTTATGAATTCTTTCATGCGCGTATACACTTTCGGTCGCGCAAGTTGGGGGTTGGGATGCTAAGTACTGTAGCTTGCGAAAACCATTAAATATATCCTGCTTTTTACGACTCTACGCACACATACTTGGTGACTGTCGATGAGGGATATTGGTCCAATGTCGACGATCACAGTCGCGATCGGCGCCACGGGCAGAGAGGCCGCCTTGTCGACCTGTTCCAAGCATCAATTTTTACGTTTATCCCATCGAATAAGGTATCCCGTCGAGTGATCCCGGTGTCATGGTGCTGGGTGCTGGGATAGGAGGGGGGGTCCTTGGGGTCGGGCCGCGGGATGACTTGACATGTGTCTCCAACTCGCTAGGAGACATGTGTGGAATGCGCTAAGTACAGTACAGCACGGTAACCCTACTCTCACCCACCGTACCCTGCCGTACCACGGTGCTGCCACCACACGGGGAGCTAAGACGTGCATAATCCAGTGTACCGACTGTAATCCACCCAGCTTCCCGGTCCTTGTTCCCCTCCTCCCCTCCTTCCCGTCCATCCTAAACCCCCGATTGCGGGAAAAGCCCAGCGAAAGGAAAATTTTACATACATATTACCCCTCACCGCCGTGTGGCACGAGTCGATATAACCGATTTGCCTGTTCTGCTCCACTACCACCACTGCTACCGTTTCCACCGTGCTACTCTTCCTGCCGTAGACATAGCTCCAACTCGTCGCTCAGACACTCCTCGCTTGGGGGTCAGACGGACAGCGTGAGCTCCACGCGCGACAGTGGTACTAGCTACAGGTGCGCCCGCAACCGCCGCCAGGCCAACATGGAACGCACGGCGCGGATGAGCATGCGCGAGGAGCCGCCCATGTTCCCTCACATCTCAGGCGGTGAGCCTAGTGCGCTGGGCGCAGCGGCATCTGCGGACACGGACGTGGCGTTGGAGGTCGACGAGGCACCGATGGGGGGAAGCGAGTCGTCAGCTGAGGTAGGCCAGAGGAGCGAGGTGACGGTGGTGATGGTGAGTGCTGGTCCAACCCGGGGAGTTAAGGGTTTGGTCGGGGAAGCAGTGGAGGGGTTGCTGGGGCTCTGAGGCATGAGAGCTAACGCTGCGAGCAGACCTTTGACGAGGACTCGAGCTATGGCACTGATGATGCGGATAGTGGGCTTTTCTACGAGACTGTGGGGTCGAGTGCGTTTACGTTCCCGAAGGAGAATGGAAGGACTTACCACGCTGTATGTATTACTCCTCCGAGACTGAGGCAGAGAGCCTTCCGATGATCCGCATGCTGATCGAGGCGGGGTGTAGTATCAAGAAGGCAGTAAGTCCCCCCCGCACACCCCGTGACGCGCTATAGCTAAACGTTATCGAAGAATATCTCATGCCCAATGACGAGAAGGAGCAGGATAGGTATTTTAATATATTCGGAGGGAGTGGTTACTGTTTGCCGGATGACTAATGGATCTCGACAGAATGGACATGATCTACCACTCGCTGAGGTTGATGTTCGAGGACAGGCTCTTCTTCGCGCCGGTCAAGAACCCTCAGCGCATCGCTGATATGGCGACTGGCACCGGCATCTGGGCTATAGATGTCGGCGACCAATATGAAGCGGCTGAAGGTCTGCCAACTCACTCGTTTACCTCGACCCTCTACTGACACCCCGCAGTCATCGGCATCGACCTCTCCCCTATCCAACCCAACTGGTAAGCTCCTTCTCTACAGTAACCCCAAGCCCAGCAAGTCACTCACCCCCGCAGGGTCCCCCCCAACGTCCAATTCCGTGTCGACGACATCGACAAAGACTGGATGTTCGAGCACCCCCTCGATCTGATCCACTCGCGCATCTGCTCCGGCCTCGCCATCCGCGACTGGCCCCGCTACCTACGCGAATGCATGAAATTCCTCAAGCCCGGCGGCTGGGTCGAGGCGCAGGAATTCAGCTCCTCGATCGGATGTGAGGACGACTCGCTGCCGCCCGACTCGATGATCAGGCGCTGGCACGAGGAGGCGAATCGCACCTTTACTGCTGCGGGCTGTGATCTGCGCTTTGAGGGCGAGACGCTGAAGAGGCAGATGGTGGATGCCGGGTTTGTGAATTGTGTCGTGTTGGAGTATCGGTGGCCGATGGGACCGTGGCATGAGGACAAGCGGCTAAAGGATGCGGGGGCGTTTGCGATGATGAGTATGCTGGCAGATATGGAGGCGATTAGCCTAGCGAGTATGACGAGGTTTGGGGGGTGGAAGATGGATGAACTGAAGGTGTTTTTGAAGAGCGTCAAGAAGGAGTGGAGGATGAAATCGATTAAGGCGTATTGGCCGCTATATGTAGTGTATGGCCAGAAGCCAGAGGAGAAGCATAGGGAGGAGTAAGCGGGTATAGTATAAGTCGAGGTATTAATATAAGATATAAAAGTTATATATAATACTACTTCTCTTAGAAATAAGGTATTCTCTAACTTTTAACTTAGATATTTTATACTATCTGAGGACCTAAAAATATTTTAAGGTTATAAAATACTAGATTATAAGGGCTATTAAAGGTTATTTTTCTCTTATTTTTATTTTAAATATTTAAGTATTAAAAATATACTAAAAAGATAGAAGTTTTATAATTTTCTCTTAAGAAATAAAAAAGATATTATCTTTATAATTTTATAAAATCTATTTTATTTAATATCTTTATAAATACTAAAGTGCAAAATATAAAAATATATTTATAAATAGCTAAGAAATT
This sequence comes from Pseudogymnoascus sp. VKM F-4516 (FW-969), assembly GCA_000750815.1. Taxonomy (NCBI): domain Eukaryota; kingdom Fungi; phylum Ascomycota; class Leotiomycetes; order Thelebolales; family Thelebolaceae; genus Pseudogymnoascus; species Pseudogymnoascus sp. VKM F-4516 (FW-969). Next base: position 78,564 of record JPJZ01000066.1, read on the forward strand.
CTACTACTTATAAAGGGCCCCTCTTTTAGTAAAAGAAGAGGATTATAGGGCTATAATTAGGTAAGGCTATCCTACTACTTATATAAGGGCACCCTTCTAGTAAAAGGGCAAAGGTATAGTATATAATTAGTATAAGAGGCCCCCCTACTAGTATAAATTATAGTTAAAGGATAATAGTAAAAGGGTAAGAGAGTAAGAAGGCAAGGGAAGAGTAGTATATATATATATAAGTAAATATAAAATTAGATATTAAGTTATAAGAGATCTTATAGTAAGTTTAAGGAAAATTATATTCTTATATAATCTAGTATATAAAGTTATTATTTATTATACTTATTATTCTTATATTATTCTTATATTTATAAGCTAGGAATAATACCTTTAAGCTGAATTATATTAACTCTTAGAGTATATACTAAAGACTACTATATAATAGCTAAATAGTTATAACTTAAGAATAACTAAAGAGCTTAAAGTATATAAGCTATAGCTAGAGGATAAATATAAGAACCCTAAGTAACTTAGTAATTATAATAAGTCTTACTACTTATACTTATAATATAATTACTTAATTATTTAGAAATCTACTATTTGTAATACTAGGTCTTAAACTTATAAGACTTATAGAGGTTTTATTATATAAGGTTTATTTAACAAAGGAGGTAGGGGATTAATTATAAAGGCTTTTATAAAATATATTACTAGTATATAACAAATACTATATTAAGTTAAGTACAAAGCTCCTATCTAAGAACTTCCTATTTACTTATATAGTAGTATTATACTAAAGGGAATAGTTAGAATAATAAGCTCTCTTACTATTCTTACTATTCCTACTATTCTAAATTATATATATATCCTATAAGAGGTGCTATACTTATTATAGTGCCTTTATCTAATAGTGCCTCTTACTAGAGGTACCCCTATATATAGGGGTACCTTTCCTAATAAGCACCTTTATCTAATAGGGTACCTCCTAGAAAAGGTACCTTTTCTAAAAGGTGTCTCCCTTAACTAGGCTACCTATAATTCTAACCCTCTATATTCTGCTACTAAATAGCTATACACTATTTAACTATATTACTATGCCTTGTAGTATATAGGTTGTAGGTTTTAGTTATAATACCTAGATACTAGGCTCTAATTCTACTATAATAAATATTTGCTAGTTACTAAAGTATATAGATAAAAATAGTATAGTGTATATAATACCTTAAGTTCTAGAAGGTCTAAAGATAGCATTAAGACTAATTATAGATCTAAACTTTATATATATTTTAAAAGCAAAGTTTATATTACTACTTGCTAGTAATAAGGGCCTATAGAAACTAAGAGTAAATTATATTATAGATTATTAGACTATAAACTATAGATCTATAATAATAGATATAGAATTTACAAAGGCTACTAAGACTAGGTAATTAAGGTGTTTACTTAGTATAGAGCTTACTAGTAGCTTTGATTTGTAGAGATAAGCTCTTATACTAGCACTAATATATATCTTGCTCTTGCTAATATATCCTTGGCATAGTAACACATTATAGTATATAATAAATACTATATTAGGTTGAGTACAAAGCTCCTATCTAAGAAATAACTATGTACTTTAATAGTGGCATTGTGTTAAATACAAGTGACTATAGAGGCCTGAGATAGCTCTATCACCTAGCAGTTCTCACAACTAGGCTGAATAGATATGATAATGGCTAATGTGGTTAGATTATTACTTTGTCTGATTAGATCCCTAGAACGCCACTGCGGGGTTTGCACCACGGCTGACATAGATGATAGTGCGGGCACATGTTTGCTAGCTACTGTTCTCGATTGCCGAGGCTGTTATTCTGCCACTAACTAGTCTCTAGGATCATAATAGCGGCCTATATATGTAGATCACAATGCAGTCTAGGTATTTATTGTCTTACGCCTTCGCTCAATTGTTAAGGTCTCAAAAGTTCATAGATCCTCATAACTATCCTTTCTAGACACTATTAGCAGCATGAGTGCCAACTTTTGGGCGGACAAGAACGTGGGCTCTCCATGTGCGCACCCGTCCTGGTTGTTCTGCCAAATCCAGTCTCTCAAAGGCTGTAACTCCACTCTGTTAACAATTCCCAATATCGACCTCACTGGGAAGTGGGTTCTAATAACCGGAGGGAATAGCGGCATTGGGAGAGAGGCGTCTATCCAGCTCGCAAAATGGGGAGCGAACATTGTCATGGGTTGCCGGCCCAATCCTCCTCCCCAAGAACCACTTCCTTGTAAAGCTGTAGAGGATTGTCAAGCAGCTTCAAAGCAAGCCGGGAAGATGGAGTCACAGATTGAGTGGTGGGAAGTTGACATGGCGAATTTTGAAAGCCTGAAAGCGTTCGCCAAGAGATGGCTCAATACAGGCCGCGCCCTCGATATCCTCTGCAACAATGCTGGTGTAAGCGGGGCACTACAGAAGAAAGCGCCAACATTCACCACCGACGGGTACGAGCTCGTTCACCAGGTAAATCTTTTGGCGCATGTCCTCCTTACCTACACTCTTCTCCCGTCGCTGGCCAAGGCAGCAGCACCGAGAATTATTTGCACTACATCAAACATGCAATACCTCGGGGTTTTCAACCTCACAAATGCGAACAATGGCGGAGACATTGGTTATCCCAACAACAAGCTCTATTTCCAGACTTGGCTCACAGAGCTCCAATTCCGCCTCTCGCGCAGTAAGGAGTATTCACACATTGTGGTTCATGGCGTGCACCCTGGCTATGTCAAAACTAATATCTGGGCACCAATGACGAAAGAAAATGTCCAGAGCATGTCATGGGAGGAGTGGGTTCTGTCTAAACTGATGCCGTACCTTGGAATCGATGCCCAACAAGGCAGTCTGTGTATCACCAACGCGGCGACCTCTCCTGCACTTGCTCTAACAGCTCTACAACCCAACCCAAAGGATGGAATTATAGGGGCAAAGTTTATAAATAGGATCTGGGAGTGTACACCAATGCCACAGACGAGGCATATAGGTTGTAGAAAGATGGTATGGGATCTTGTTAATGAGGAATTGAAGCTTAAGGACACAGGGTTGCTAGCTGGTTTATAATGGTAATATGGCCTTAGACAAAGCTATAGTAGCTAGCTATTTTGCATTTTGTCTCAGATTTTAGCTAGATTAAGTACTTCCAGAAAGAATATTTATATTGTGCTCACTTATTCTATCATATGTAGAGCATAGCCCCCCCTTTATAAATGGGATAGTTTAGTCTAATGTACTACTATGCGTTCTAACTATAATACCATGGTCCCCCTGAACCGTGATTCCGTATTGGGGGGGGGCCCTCCACTTGAGTTTCTTGAGCCCTGTTTGGTTGGTCTTAGTTTTGCCTGCCTCTACCTAGCAGTTGGGGTCGGAGTCGACCTGATCAGCACAGGGTTTCGTGTTACCGTCGCCTTGGATCAAAAGCAGGCTCGTCGAACATGTAAACTGAGCTGTAGGAGCTACACCGTAGAATAGATATTCCGTTTTCGATATTTTCTTCTGTCCTTTTCGTACCTCAATAGAGCTTACTTTGCTCTTACATAGAGTCGCAATGGAATATGGAATTCTTGTGTCTTGATCCCAAGTTCAGAGTTCTTATCTGCACCCGCTGCAAGTTTGCCGTCTGCCGAGGCACTATTGGAGCGCATCTCTTTAACCTACATAGAGATGAGGTAACGTTGTCCGAAAAGAGAGTCTGTATCGCGGTCTGGGGAAACTAAGCCAATCCAGCGCGCTTCGGTCATCCAGAAGCTAGATCTTCCAGTGGATACTCCGCCGGTTTCGAACCTTGCCCTTTACAACAATCGCGTTTGCGGTTTTATTTCTGACAAACGAGCCTATACCTGGGGCGGGGTTTGAAGTATGCGACAGCATCTAAAGATTGCCCATGCGTGGGAGGGCCGGAGTAAGGTGGGTCGTCCATCAAAGGTGGTTCAGGGAAAGGGGGAGGCGACGGCCCTCTCTAGGGTCACCCAGTTATTAAATCCGCCAGGAAGGGGTGAGAACATAATCATCCTAACTAACAAAACATTAAGCAACAGCATCAAGCTCCCCTCGCAATAATGCAAGAGGTGCTTATACCTTATCTACACCTTGGTCTCCCCCCTCACCTTTCCCTCCTTCCCCTCCTGCCACCTCTGCAGCGCCAACGTTGTCCTAGCACCAAAATGCTCAGTTAGGTACTTGGCGATCAGCCCGCTTTCCGCGAGAACCACATCTAGGCCGCCTCCAGGTGGTTTTATGCCAATTACGGGCGATTTGCCAAGGGGGTGGATGGCTTAGAGCTTAGGCGGGGCAAAGTGCGTTTTCGGGTCCCAGTGGAAGATAGTTAGGGTGTAGGGGAGGGAGAGCTCAGTTAGGAGCCAGAGGATGCGTTAGGAGCAGGATTGCTCAAGCCTGCGAGATGGTGTTAGTGGGGGGTCAAAATTAGAGGGGATAGCGGGGAGTTACCAGTAGAGGGTGATTTGGGAGGTATCAGATGTTTGCGCCACGATGGTTTTGGCCATTGTGAGAAGGTGAATAGATATCAGAAATGAAGGATAGGGTATCTTAGGCTTAGTGCGCGGAGGGCGAAACGAATGTGAGAAGTGAGGGGTATATGTGTTGAGATATCAAAGGGTGTAGATGCGACTGGAATTGCTAAGACTTGCTGCCGTTAAAAAGCACCTCGGCTTATGTTTTTGGCCTTCCCTCTCTTCACAAGCTAGAGGCGAAGGGAACGTATCGTACCGGCGGTGACCGCCCTTTGATGTTTTGGGGATCGCCGCTTGTTTGCGCACGCTATGGGTGGGAGATGACAAAGACGGCATTTTCGTAGTTGACTCTTTATGTTTACGCGGGCGTAAGAGAGGTGGGTGGGCAGATGACGCGGATAAGGATAGGGGGAAGTTGGGCGGGGTAAGAATTGAGTGGGGCGAGAGAGTAGTTTAGCGGGATATAGTGAGGGGAGAGCAAGTGTTATAGAATACTATAAGGCAACATAAGCAAACATTCACGCAGTGAAACAGAGCGGAAAACAGCCACCTCGGTACATTTAGGCGCTATTGTCGGCAAACAGACTTTTAGAGTTTTCTTGATCACATGTTTCTTTTATATGGTCTTTAGCTAGATACACAAGCGTCATCCCAGTCTAATCATACATTTACCTCGGCCACTAATTGTCTATAGGACAACCATAAATATAATGGACTCGATGGCTAGTATATATGTATCAATAGAAGCTAACTATTCGGTTCAAACATAAAAAATTAAAACGGACTTCTAAATAAAGAGAAAAAAGATGGCTCTAGGACCCAGCCCCAAAGACTCGATGAGGTCCACATGGCGCACCGCCAACAAAAGCACCTGGAGCTTACATCACCACATCATCAACTTTCTCAACGTATACCCAACCTCGCTAGATAAGGAGATCCCAGTGCATCCCAAACAGGACAAAGTACAGTATCTTTCGCAGTGGCCGCAGCATACCTGGGTGCTGTTCTATAGCGCCGCTCCTTTGCTCCTCCACCAAGCCTTGCTCTTCAGTACGAGCATGGAAGGGGGGCTTAGCCACCTCACTGTCTTCGTCCTCTACTTCATCTCGTTCAATGCCATCATTATTCGCGAAGTACACATCCTACGCCGTCTCGGCCATCTTCATGGCTTTCTCGACGGTGATGTTCACGAGCGCGATGGCATACCGGATGTTGGGGTCTCGAAAATCGCCCAATCGCTGTACAAAACCACCGGCTCCCGCCTGGCACTCGTTACTTGGTTGGGATATAACCCTAAAATATCCCCGATCGATGCCATGAGCTCCTGGCAATGGTGGGCCTGGCTGTCGCTCGAAATTGGGCTGTACGGTATTGTCCTCGACTTTTGGTTTTATTGGTACCACCGCGCCATGCATGATATCAACGGCCTGTGGCAATTTCACCGTACGCACCATTTGACGAAACATCCTAACATGCTCCTCTCTGCCTATGCCGACCACGAGCAGGAGTTTTTCGATATGGTCGGCGTACCATTCCTGACATATCTGACATTACGTGCTATCGGGCTGCAACTAGGGTTTTATGAGTGGTGGGTTTGCCACCAGTATATTGCTTTTACAGAGGTTCTTGGACACAGTGGTCTACGGGTACATTTGACCGCTCCATCAACGCTAAGCTGGCTGTTGAAGATGTTTGATGCCGAAATCGGAATCGAGGATCACGATCTGCATCATCGGAATGGCTGGAGAAAGAGTCACAACTACGGGAAACAGACTCGTCTATGGGATCGTATCTTCGGCACATGTGGTGAGAAGATTGAGTGTGTTGATGGCAATGTTGATTACGTTAATCAGGCGAATATACCTATTTTCTGATAAGGTTTGTTCCAGTGTGCGGCGAATCACCTCCTGAATACAGTTCGGCGATTCGGTGATTCATTCATATTTATGAGGTATTCGCCGAATCATGACTCAAAACTAATTCGAGTCATGATTCGAATCTTTGAGGCTTAAATAGAGTGTATAGGATATTGAAAACAGTGTTGCCTGAGTACTACTCGACTCGAAGAAATCTGACCTACTCGAGTACTACTCGAGTAGTTGCCAAGACAGCCAAGAGATCGGGGTAAGGACGTAGACAGAGTTATATAATAGGCAAAGTTAAGCTTCAGTGACCTGAATATTGCTGTGATACTTACCATTGTCAAAATGAGTGAGTCTTTGCTGTCACCGCCGCCCGTGGACGACCTAGACGCTTATGAGAATGCCTCTCAAGAGCCACCCTTACCCCTACCACTTGTACGCATGCCTATATGGTCTCAAGACCAACTGTTACTAAATTCTATGCCGAGCCTAACATGTGAAGATTAGTTGGTGTATCCTGAGGCTCAGGAGTCTTGCCTAAGTAGCATCCCAAGTACTATTTGATTTAAAATAATAACGAAAAGCAATCTGTCCTCCAATTGATCTCCGCCAAAGTAAAAGGGCAGTTCTGTGAGAAACCATATTTTAAGTCGGGAGCATTAGAGTATATCTTGAGTTATCATACATCTATGTCTACCTAGTAGTTATACCATCATCCATCCATTTGCTTTCCAGAATTCTCCTGCACGCTCTGCTGCCAACGCCGCTTCCTTATGAAATCTCACAATATGCCCTACCAAAATAAAATCGTGTACAGCCGCGGTCGCAATCCATAATCCCACCTTGTTTCCTTGTATGGCCTTGAATTCCTCGTACATCCTCACGGCATCATCGTACAGCACTTCACACTCTCCAGTTAGGAAGAACAGTGGGGTTGGTGTTGCAAATGCGTTACCCAGAATACAAACATTAGGGTGCTCTAGAGTGATTCCACTGGCCTTACTGGGTCTGATAGCACGGGCACCCCACATACCAAATCGCTCAACAAGGTAGTCTGTCGGTTCATGGCGGTGTGTCTTAAGAGCCCCCGGTTCCAAAGCAGCTGCGGGATTTCCCCAGGCCGACCATAACCATGCACAAGACGGGTTGGCGAGTTTGGCTACTGGGTTGTCGGCAATATAGCGAAGGAGTGCAAGACAGAGGTGGCCTCCAGCGCTATCACCAGAGATTGTGATATTCTCAGCTGGTATATTCAACGTCTCGGTGAGGTACAGAAAAGATGTGATACCATCCTGCAAGAATGCAGGAAATCGACCTCCTGGGTTCGAAGCTAGCCGATATTGCGGGGCAAAGACGTGGCTAACTGGAGTATTGGATAAGATTGTCTTTGCAGCAAATCCAACGTCTGTGGTCCGTCCATCCCCAATAACATACGCACCGCCGTGAAAATGTAGAGCCACTTTACCAACAGCAGAGGCAGAGCCAGGGCTAGCTGGGTACCACGTACCCCCAATAATTACAGGTCTGATCTCGGCGTCCTGTGCGACAGCTCCGACGTACCTGTCCGGTTTCCCGGGCCTGACAGTAACAAATCTAGCGCCTTCTCCGCCTGACCGAAGGTCTATAGTAGTCCTCATTTCAATGGCTGAGGCGAAAGACAGGTATGCTTTTACGATACGCACCCCGAGCGCTTGTGTGTAGGTCCATCTAGAGTTCTGACGAAGAACAGATGGTATGAAATACAACATCCAGAATGGCAATCGTACCGCGTTGGTGCCGAGGACGAACAATGTATAGATAAGCTTGCCAGGCTGGCTCGTGAAGATGGATACTGAGGCCATTGTGATGGGGTGTAGATAATTTAATGTCTGACCTGAGATGGATGAAAAGAATCACCGGGCCTTATACGTAGTGGCATGTATTATAACCCCCCCTCCGGAGCCAGTTGCCCCTCCCCATATACGGTACCTGAATCCGAAGATATAACCCCGAGTTACCATGTGATGTTGACTTTCCACTTGCCTACGGTGTAACTATTGCAACTCAAAAGTCACGGCCCGTAGGATGGCATGTGCTTACGGTAGCGCTTCCAATAGACATGCGGGGTAACCCATCTTTCCTAGCTAGGTTGCGAGGTACACTGCCTCGGCCTCATATGGATGGGGCAGACAGTCTTTAGTATATACTGTAGGTAAATTCAGCTCTTCTGCTTTGTTATGGGGCTAAGGCGTAATTTGCTAATAACGATAAAGGATTGGGATCGATGAGAGAGGATATTGGGTAGGGAATAATTGGGTAGATCATTGGGTGGAGGACCATTGGGCTCAGAGCAAAAAAAAAAACGATCAGGGCTACGAGCAAGTTAATGGAGGTGCTACACGGCCAGGGTGATAGCATAGCGTCCGTCACAAAGAACCAGTTACAGAAGCAATCTTAGATAAAGATATTACCTTAAAAACAAGAGATTCGTTTGACCTCATCACCACGTCTGTACGCTTCTATAGCACAACGTGACTTTCCATAGATTGGCATTTCTTATAGTTGTATAACTGCCATTGGAATAGAAACGCAATGTTTTGTTCTAGCGGAAGCTGGCTATCAACCGTCAGCCAAAAGGCGGAGGGTTATAACAAGCTGCACCAGGTGTTATCGCCGAAAGCAAAAGGTCCCCGTCTATAGGTGAGAGTGCTGATCATTTAGTCCTCATCTCGGACAAATTAATATCTTATAAGCAGACGAAATTGATACTTTTGGAGAGCATATGAGGGGTCAGCGCGGTCTCTGTCTGCTATCTGCTTTCCCTGTTGACTTGATTGCTTTTTAGAACCAGTGAGATACGGCCAACTCTTCACCAGCGGAGTGGCGGGCAAGTTCCCATATGAACTGATTCTGCCAACGAGCCTCCAACAAGCCTCGTCGCTATCCTTTGCGTTCATGATATTATTATAATATTGCTCAGGCCTTCCTGATAGCGCCGCTAATTCTGGATACCTTGACAGCCGAAAAGATAGTAAGCGAATTTTGTAGTTGAATAGATGAACTCGAGGTATAGTTTTAGGGATAGGGATAGGTGGCAGAAGTAATATCTTGTCGCT
>JPJZ01000067.1:0-43223 GCA_000750815.1 Pseudogymnoascus sp. VKM F-4516 (FW-969)
GTAAGCAAAGTTCGCTATTGAACGCCCTGGCACCAATAATGCACCTTCAAGCCCCCACCACTCCCCGACCACTTCTCTTTAGCTTTTTGAAGGCTGTTGCATGTTCCGGCTATCACGCAACATTCACCAAAAAAAATGCAGATGGGAAGTGCCCATCTAGCCATCTACTTGATACCCCTGTGAACAGATTGACATTGGAATGCCATACGGAAACCGTACCCGTATCAGCAACTGTTGTTCGAAGGAGGTATATTGCCCTGACTTTCCCATTAGCTCCGTGGCTTCGAACTGCTCAACTGCTACCTCGTTATTTGGGAAGTTTAGATATTAGTCATTCTAGTATTTCTTTTGCGGAGAACGCGAGTTCCTGCGTTTGACTGGAGGATGAAAATCTAGTGATAGTTCGTCTGCCGAGGCCTCGGACCCTTCAGAAGATGGCACATTAGACCGGCGTATAGCTTGGCTTGCGACGATTGTATCGCTAGCCGAAGCCTCGCTTGCAAAGCTCAGTCCATTGCCATCAACTTCAGAAGATTCTACCATTTCGTGGCTGGCTGAATCGTTCGCTTGATTGATGGCATCATCTCGTTGCCGCTTTGCCCAGTCCCTGCCATTCCGGTATGCAGTAGCACCTTGCCGAAAGGCTTCTGCGTCATTGGTCAGAGCCAATACTTTGAGCTGCGTCATGTTATACCCGGGTTGTCCTCCTGGCACGGAGGGTAGTATTGGTTGACTGGCGTACATTTTTATGATCCCAGCCTGATAAGTGCAACCGAGGGTATAGGCTCGATTGTCATACGGCAAATTAGAACTGTTGTACGCCTGAAGAGAGTTTATGCCTCTCGCCCCCAGTGCCATAGCATAGGACAGCTGTCTTTTAGCCACTGCAGTTGACCCATCATGTCCTTTCACTTCAACGAAGAAATTTGGTGCAACGGGGAAATCTTCCTGGGTGGAAGGCACAACATGACCTCCCAGGTTCTTACGTATGCTCCGGTCGAGCTGTTCGGGACGCGCGCCGTAGTATATATCAGGATTACCCGGCACAAGCGTCCCATCAGTCAAGTGGTCGAGGTTCGTGAACGGTATTTCACCAGCAACACATTTTTTATCCCCTACATCTCCTTCAATTACTGGGATGATAGTTGTCGTGACTTGTCTCTCCTTGGACGCCTGCGCGTCTTCTCGTTGAAACTTGCGGAAGTCATCCTTCGAGAATCGAGATGGAGATAGGGATTGTCTAGGCTGAGATAGTGCTCGAAGGATGTCATCCATATTCTCGGGCTCTGGCGGGAACCGGCCATCTGGGTATTCATACCCATCGGGCAAGATGTTGTGATCGATGAGGTGTTGCTGAAAGGCACGATCATATGGCCCCGTGCTCCTCGTAGTCGTCGTGTTATTACTTTTCGAAGGGGACTGCGAGCTCTTCTTTGGTGATCTTGAGCTTCTCTTTCGGCGCCTGATGCCTGACTGGCTAGAACTCATCCTGGCTTTGGTTCCCGTTGGTATTGGGTACTACCTACATTCAGCATGTGCACAGAAGCTGAAGAATATCCACCTACTCCTCTCAAATCCTTTAGATCAGGGCCACCGTGCCTTGCAAAACGGGTGATTCGCCTCAAGTCAGTTGGTGAAAACAAATCGATGAGCTGGTGGCAACCGGTCTCGCAACAGGTTTGTGCAGCTGGTGAGCCGTGGGAGACCGTGGCGTTCCTATTGCCTAACTCTCGTAATGCGTTTCGAGTGAGAGGGATCTCCGATAAATGGTCCCAGAACCTTGACGGCGGGATTGCTGGATGGCAGACCTTCTGCCTTTTGGATGAACGACGATTTGGAGTGGCCTCTAACGCCGGACTTGAACACGAGGTAATGCGGCGTTTGCGTACACTGGGAGTCGGCCGATCGTACGGGCCTTGCAGTACAACCATCCTTGAGCGCTTGCCATGGTTGAGTGGGAGGTGCAAGAGACTGTTGTTTTATGTGTGACCAAGTATTCAGTAAGGAATGGTGGTGTGGTTGGGATGCACTCAGACACAATGGCGGCAAAGTCGAGGTGGATGAGCTGCTGAGTGCTGATTGGTTGGTTGGATGGCCAATCTGGTCCCGTGTTGAGGCCCCCAGACAGTGCTGTATGGCCAGGAGGATTGGTGACGATGCTTTGTATTCGTTGGCGCGTGGCGTTTTGCGCCGCGCCAGGCGGTTAACACCTGGACTGTTCCCCTACTCCTGGCCTAATTGCACTGTTGCAGATTATATCAGCCAACCAGGCAGCGCATCAACTAGGCTGCCTTGTATTGTTGACACCTCAGGATACAGCATTTGCTCCGAAGTAATTCCGACGTCCCGCTTTTGTACGGTGGATCTGCACTCAGCTGTTCACTCACGAACCACCTCCAATCCAGAACCCTCTGAAGCTTAACTCGACGAGTCTTCATAACGTCTCTATAAGTTTCACACGTCCTTCACCCTCGGGATGTCTAGTTGGGCGCGATGGATAACTGCATGGTGGAGGCCTGTGTTTCTTTGCGCTGGGTTTACCAGCATGATACTATGGGTACGTGGCAATCACAGGGACGAGATATCGACTGAGCAGGATATTGAGAGTGGCCAAAAAGCTTCTCCCTCTATTGGAGACGCCAGCTACGAAAATTCTCCTCAAGGTCAGATCAAACCAAAGGAAGACGAACTCCAAACCTCAATATAGTATGTATAACCTCAGCAGATCGCTCGTACATCCATGCCATTTGCAACTGCTGACCTTTGACAGCACCCTCGGAGCTGGAACCTCAAGCGATCTCATCGGGGTTGGCGTTTTCACTCATGTTTACAATCTCGGCGAAGGAAGAGTGCGCAAGGTTCCTGCTTCTGATCCCGACAACCTTGACCTTGCTATAAAATCAATTCGAAGAGAAGGCGATATCTACGAGCATCTTGGCGACCACCCAAGAGTAATCAAATGCCTCGCCAAGGGGGATCTCTTTGTAGACCTTGAGTTTGCTCCACATGGACACATCGAGGACTATTTAAAGAGCCACCAGGATACATCTGATAACTGTCGCATTGGATTTGCACAGGAGATTATAGAAGCCGTGGTTTTTATCCACAGCAAGGGCATTGTTCATTCCGACCTTGCTGCCCGTCAGTTTCTCGTCGATGGAGCCCTCCATGTCCACCTCAGCGACTTCGGATTTTCTAGCTTCGGCGACGGCGATGTCCTTGGCTTCGAGAACTCACCGCACCATTTGCCTCGAGATATTGATGGCGATATGCCAAGCACTGTCCAGTCTGATTTATTTGCACTTGGTTCAACGCTCTACGAGGTCATTACTGGCAAACAACCATACGAAGGAAAATCAGACGATGCCATTGCACAACTCTATAGTAATGGATCGTTTCCTAGTGTCACAGGGATAGTATGCGGACACATCATTATGGGCTGCTGGCAAGGTAGCTTCATGAGCGCAGCGGAAGTGCTGGAAGATTTTCTAGTTGCATTCTGACTAATATTTAATCGAACTTCAAAACCACTCTTCTGCCTCAAACTAACTGAGATGAAATAGACTAATTGAGTCTATCTATTCAAGACTTTCGCAATAAACGTCTTTGCCTAGGAGCGATGGGTGGCGCATTTTCCTTTCACCCTATTAGACGCCCCAGTCCTCAACTCGTATTTCGGGCATTCTCTAATTTTTCCATTTATAGGTTTCTCAGGGCACTCGTTTCCTGGCGTGTAGATGACCTTATTGCACTTCGGATTCTGGCACCCGTCGCTGTAGATTGTTGTTGTTTCATATTCGACGCACATATTTGTGAGTAGGTTTATAAAGCAGCTATGATAGGACAAGCCAATTATTAGGTATTTCTTGAGGAGGACAGTAATTACACAAACTTACGTTTTGGAGGTGTAGTTCCAGTAGTTTGTGTGATTCAACAGAGGCAGAGTCGATTGATTTGGTACGGTTATACGAAATAGAACTGCAAACCAGCTTGGTCTTATATTTTCAGATCTCATAGATTAAATCAGAATAACTCTGTCGTAGTCTCCGCCTCGCGAATATGACTCACTTGTGAGTATTGATTGTTCGGTGACAGGGTTACACAAGGTCTGCACCTTCAGGTGTTGGATAGGCAACAGTGAACTATCGCCATCGTTGTGTGAGGCAGGTGGTAGATAGGAGCTCATGGTAGATCTTTATTGGACACATAATCTCTAAATGCAATGGAATGCAGTGGAATGGAATGCAATGGAATGGAATGGAATGCAATGAAATGGATAGCTGCATGACATTTCTGGAAACAGCGTGGCGCAGGAGGCGGGGTCGAGCAATCGACCCCTACCTCGTATCCCATTTTGGACTAGTCATTCGGACTCTATATATTGCATTCCATTCCATTCCATTCCGTTCCACCTTCCTTTAACACAACATTTGCTGCCATCACACTAGTCGTTTGAACCTGGCCCAAAAGCATGATGGGCACCGCTTCGCACTTTCTCAAAACGTCAAATCCAGAGCAAGATAATGGGGATCGGCAACTTCTGAGCCTTATCGAGAGTATTAAACATGTTGTTCACGATTACAACACCACTGGTATACCAAGGGTTCCAGGAAAGTTTCGGACAAATCTCAAAGATCGTCTCATTTTAACGTTGGGAACGAATTCAAGAAGGGCTGTCCCTTCAACAAATTGGCGTAATGACAGAGCCCGGAACGTGTATCTGGAGGTTCAGGATTCAAATCCACATCTATTCCTCGCTTTCTTGTCTGTCGTTTCGCCAACCGTTTGCTCCACACCCAACTTCCAGAAAATCGTTTCAAAATTATTGTCTTTTGATAGGCAAACCCCGGTTGAACTGAGATTGAACACCGATGCGAAAGATTTTTTTGATTCAATTGCGGCGGAGGAAACTTTAAAAGATAATCCTCGTTATGTCGAGTTTGTAAAGGCATTATTCCCTGAAGGTCTGCAAAGATCCTCCTTTTTACTTATGTAAGACTAATCGAAGCGTAGGACAGGATCTTACATTTGAGCATGAGGCTAATAACCAAGATCAACTGTCCCGTAAGCGTCCTCGAGTATCAGATCCGTCATTCCCAACGGGGACTTCAAAGACTGGTGCAAGCCCTACAGGTACTAAATTACTATGCAATCTATGAGATATGAAGCGCTACTAATTTATGCTTCAATTAGAATCTCAGTCTGCGCTTGCTAGAGGCCCTGCACAGGAGAAAGTGATCGAAAATGCTTCCCTAGAAGGGGTTGCGAAAGTTTTTGACAAAAACATTTGCGTTGCGATCAGAAGAGTCCAAGTTCAGACTGATAGTGACAAGATAACCTCTTGGAAGGCATCTGTGACAATGGTCTTTCCTCTTTGGGGAGGACCGGTCGATTGTCTCATGAGTCTAGATGTCTGCGAATCGGATGTGGAGCACCTTGCGATGCTTCTGTTCGATGCACAAATGAAATGGGTGGAACAAGTTCGACATATTGTCCTAAACGAAGGGATCACGCTTATCATACCCCACTCAGAAGCGACTCTGAAGGGAGTTCGAGATGAAGCTATCATCAAGGTGTTTGGTAATGATATATATAACGCGATCAACGAAAGCCCTGTTCGCAAGAGAGAAAGTAAGGAAGGAAAGCTCAGAACGGAATGCGTGTCAATGATTCTTACAAAGAACGGTGCCATTATAAACCTGTCTCTCGGCCTAGATAGAGGTCTGGAAATACGAGACAAACTATATACTTAGAATGTAATATCGTCATGCAAGCTATATTTCCCTCACTTTCCCTTGAGTAACGTAAAGCTTCGTACCAGATGGTACAATTCCTTGCCCATCAGGCATGCTAACAAGCTTCCTTGTCTGCTCCTTCCCTTTGTTGTCATTTTCGTAAACAGTGACATTGCATCCTTTCCAATACACCGTCTGACCTTTACCTATAATCATTGTAACGCTGTTCTCTTCGACATTGTTGAAATCTATTGTCGAATCGAGGGGTTTCTCTTCGAAAGCCTGGTAATATATTAGATGAGATAAAATCACGGTTGAGGCGACGTACCATCACGATATCCTCTTCTCAACTAAGCGCAGTCAGGTTCGATTAACAAGCTTCAGCCGCGCTATGCGCGCAATGCTGAGAAGCAGTGCCTGGGCTTCTTCGACTGAATGTCCTCGTGGAAAATAGATGGATACGGCAAGTAGAATCCGCCTGAGCTGCCTCGACCGAACGGTTGAGGCAGTTTGCGTTAACGTTCAAGTTTGTGGATTCAGAATCTTGCGTCGTATGATGCGATAACAAACTAAAGGAGGCGCAAAGTAATTTGCGGATGCGTCCAAGATAGTTGATAATCTGGTGATTAAATTTTACAATTCGACACGGAGTTGGTGAGAAATGGCGCGCCAGAGGGAAATCGTCGTTAGGTGGGGTCGGAGAACATGTGATTTGTTTGTGGCCCGATGCTGCCCGCAAAATGCCCCACGTTAGGCGCTGATGCCTTCAAGCTTAAAGGTACACCAAAAACGAAGTTCCCCCAATTGCGAGGACAAAATGCTTGAAATCCAGTAAAGTCAATGGCTAGTTAGCCTCTTTCAAGTCAACGAGGTGTGGTATCGACTTCGACCCAATGGGGCGAATATATATCGGAGCCCAATCTGTCGCACGTGCTAATGGCACCTGTTTATGCGCACTGACTTTTAGTGCGGCTCTGGCCGAGTACCCCCAGGATTTCGCATTGATCACAGCTATCTTGTGCTAAGCTGACCGACAGTACGGGGCGAGATAAAGTTTGATTAGGAATCTCACGCTGTGACTTTACATCGAGAGTAGAATCTCGAGGACGGCCTACAAAGCGATGATGAAAATACGAACCGGTCCATGGAACTTCACCGCCTGCTGGCTTTACGAGACATGCCATGTAATCACTTTCTAAGGATGTCATTGAACTGATTTATGTAGAATATGCGCAAAATATCGTCGATAGCAAATAACAACTTATGACCCTCAGACATCCTTTATCCTCGATTCATTATCCCTGCCACTAACTTGATAATAACAGTGAGCAAGTCTTTAGATCTATACTATTCCAGCAGTACGCCGACAACTTCAGCATGGTTCCATACTCTACCAAGCGTCCAACATGTACGCCATGCCAAGGGTCCTATATAACACCGCTGGATCTAGAGGAGTAGGATCTCGTTAACTTGTAAGCTTGCAGAGCAATCCATGGAATGGCTGAGAGGCAAGCAACGACAAGTTCTCCCTGATTGATTTAGACCAGATTATGGATGGATAGCTAAGCACTTACCAGTAAGAACTGATCGACGTCGGGTAATGCAATAAGCGCCATAGACATTACAGCACCTATAAATGTGATACTTGAGCAGCACAGTGCTCCCCAAGCTCTTTTGGCTAATATTGTGTCGTGCAGCTTCTGTGGAACTGTCTCCTTTGGAGATTGTTGAATTAGGAACAACACCGAAAAATAAGACAAAGATCCTTGGGCAGTAGAATTTACCAAGGCCACAAGTATGCAGGCAAGACGTGGGTGGAATCCCAGCGAAAGGAAAACGAAAGCTGTGCTGTCGAATACGAGTACAGCCACTGTAGCTGAGAATATAAACCTGTGAACCAATTGTTGAAGAGGGTCGACCTTGAATAGACCACGACACATCCTCCAAGAGGCTGTGGCCTATTTGCTGTTAGCGATCTCCGTACTGAATTTAGGAAAAGTCTCACTCACTCCAATGGAGAGACTCAAGAGTATAGAGAGTCCCAGCAGAGCCCATAAGGCTGGGAACCACGTCATTATCTGCTTAGATATCTCGAATTCGATATAGAAGATGAGACTGGCATCGACTAAAACAATGATTCCTAAGAACATGCACTGAAGAATGAGATACTTTTGGGATCTCTCTTTCAGCGTGCGCCATTGGAAGACCCTATCGACAGCATGAAGAACCAAGACAAAGATCGCAAGGGCGTACGCAGTTACAGGATGATCTGAAGTTTGCATCGTGTATAATAAGCGGTAAACAGAGGAGGCGGGGAGCCCAGTTGCCTCGTTCTGTGGCACTCATATATAATGGCTCTCATAGCTGAAACAATCACAAACAGGGAAACGGAGAGAGAGAGAGAGAGAGAGAAAGCGCACGCGTAGACCTCATTTTCACTATCCTGCATGTCGATTGTATAGTATAAGGAAGATCAACGATGCTTCACTCCCCTTTTCAGACACCTTGGTGGTGTTTGTTTCTGTTTAGTGTAGTATTCATTGGCGTCATTCCATTCCATTCCATTCCATTCCATTCCATATCGTTCCATATCTGCATAAACCAATGAGCTGCGAGCATATTCCAGGGATGCTGCGATGCTCTTGCACATTGTCTGACTAAATTCAGCACGCAAGTATCGACAGGAGACATTTAATTTTCACATCCTTTCTGGGTCTAAACTATCAATACTCTACTTCGACGTATCATCTTCCCCAGCATTGCCTGCATGATAGTCTTCTGGATTGCTTAATTGACATGCAGCATGGTGGCATCCGTGGGCTACCAGTCTATTTAGGGAAGGGAATCAGCTTCCTTGGTCGAGTCTGATGTATGGATTAGATGGGGTGATTATGATTGTCGAGGGCCAATGCATTCTGTCTTGGTTCGTGATTCCTGCCATCATTCTTCAATGAGGATCTTGTGCTCGAAGGGTTACTCTCGATACGCCATAAACCCTCTCCAACAGCCCCAGCGCTATCACTGTCTCAGAGCAATGGGCGCCTTCCCCCACGCAGCTGCATGGCTAATCGGTCTCGCCAGCATCTCCTCCAATCACTCCCTTGCAGATATGTGCTTCTCCCCGCGTTGATTGCATGATGCACCCTTGGAATATTCAATTGGCCAATGCATGGTGCTGCGGCCGTGGGCTGCTGTGATCCTGAACGAGAAGGGCAGCTTCCCTCATCTCCCCGACCGTTGTTGGTTTACAAGGAGAGGTTGGTCTTCAACTGGCATGGGCAAAGAATTGAGGATATATAGGGGCGTGCGATTCCCCCGAAGTTCAATCACAACCTCTGCAGTCTTCAAATCGTCACTAAGTTTCAAGCTTCATACTTTTGTCTATATCTCTCACCACGCATATCAATCCAGCTGCCAACACTCCACTCTGATCATGGCTCCAACAGGGATGATTCAAATAGGCCTTTCGCAGCGCAATCCAAGGCCAGCCACCCCACCCAGTTCCCCGACGATGAGCGATGAGGATGCTAGTGAGATTCTCGCCGCTATGAAAATGCACCCCACGTCTCCAGACCCTCATCGGTCTGAATTGTTGTCTTTCGCCCAAGAGTTCTTGGACGTTGTCAAGTCTCTCAATGCCACCCAGAGCACCACTGCTCCCCCTGCTTCCGCAGACGAAGTTAAAGCCGAGGACCCTCCAGAAAGGTTTCAGACATACAAGACAGTCAATGAGGTGTAAGTCTTCCTGCCGCTGAGGCCTTCCCCTGGCTCACAAGATACTGGTGCAGTTGGGATGAAAAGGCGTATAAGTATGTCATCGAGGAACAACACCAACCGGAAGAAATGGTTGATGGACTGGATCAATACGTTTTCATAGAGCGCAGGCGTATCAGTTAGTATCTCCTTCCCACAAATAGTACGTCCTAACGGAAGTTTACAGTCAAGAAAACCGAAATACCAGTGGTCTATATTGACATCAAGTCGAAATTGCTCCGAGATACCTTGAGAGTCATACTTGCACAAGCTCCTGAGATTAGTCTCAACGAGGAAAGCCTCTCCGTAACTATACCCTATCCAACAATCACGATCGACTTTCTCACTTTTTCAAAAGGTCGAGCGAAATATCCTCTTCCACTATCTCCCAGATCTCGAGGCGTCCCGCAAATGGAATCGCGTTGATCCCCAGGACAGCATCATTCGGGATCACATTGCCCTCCTTATCGATCACATCAATTTATGCTACAAGGAGACGAAAGTACGGCTTGCCTCATTGCTGAAAACGAGAGAGGTAACTTACGATCTACTCCCATTTCTGTTCAAGCCGAACGAATTTGTGTATACCACTTGTCGCGGAACAAAAAAACCAAGGTGCATCAGATTCGAATCTGGCGAAGCGAAAGTAACAACGAATGGAGTTGAATATTTCCACATCAAAGGAAAGTATTTGGAATTTGACGGGAAGATGCTTGGGAAAGTTCCAATCGAAACTGCAATTCTCGGGTTCCGCGGGTCGAGAAATATCAACTCTCTCGAGGCATTTCCTCTCCAATATCACGAATCAGAGAAGAGTATCAGAGAAACGCTTGTCGAAAGCGGTCGCAAGTTCTGCTTCTCTTTAATCGGCACGCAACATCGGCAATATAGAGGCAGGGCCTTTCAGATGAAGAAAAAGAAACCCGTTGAGATATTCATCAACAGTAGAATTATGGTTGATGCCGCATCATTTCAGGAGATCAATCCCAACTACACTAGACCAAGCATCTTCAAGGGCTCTGACAGTATTGATTTGTGGCTGATAGTAGATCCGGCTTCTAGCAACCAGATCGATGAATCGGCTATGAAGAGCAGTATGGACCTTGATGCGCTGACTGATGAAGATCTTCTAATCTGTAGCCCGACTGTGTTGGGCTTCAGTCTGAATGACAAATTATGGTGTAAGACATATGCTCTGCTGTCGCGACATTGCTGATCACGTACTAGTGGAGTTTGCGGTTGCAGACATTTCGGAAATTTCCTGGAATGAGTCACTCTTCAACCAAGTGGCTATACCGTCTAGTTCAAAGAAGCTCATTGAAGCTCTGACCACGTTCCAGTCTGGTGGACAAGCTAAATATACATTTGATGATTTTGTGGAGGGAAAAGGCCGTGGCTTGATTATGCTACTCTAGTATGTTCACGGTAGTAACGATCGACATGTATAAGTCTAACATCCTCGATAGTGGTCCACCAGGTGTAGGAAAGACAATGACAGCAGAAGGACTGTCGGAACACCTCAAGAGGCCTCTGTACACAGTAAGTTCTTCCACATTAATCTGGCACAGATTTGTACTGACTTAGTGAGGTCTCTGCCGGAAACTTAAGCAAGGATGCGAAACATCTCGAGGTGCAATTGTGTGAGATGTTTGAAGTTGCAGAAAACTGGCAAGCTTTACTTCTCCTCGATGAAGCTGACGACTTTCTGTGCAAGCGCTCATATGACTCTAATCACAACTCTCTCGTCTCGGTCTTTTTACGGAAGCTCGAGTATTATAAGGGCATTATGTTACTTACCACGAACCGGGTCAGAGACTTTGATGAAGCAGTGCAGAGCAGGATACACATTGGCGTCAAGTATAGCCCCTTAGGCGTTGACACAAGAAAAGCGATCTGGAGGAGCTTTCTCGAGAAGGCAAAAACAGAGAACGGGGATGCAGCGTATAGTGACAAGCAGTTGAACGTCCTGGCCAAGCACAGTCTCAATGGTAGACAGGTAAGTGTTCCAGGTACCCTCGAACGGAGTTATCTTGCTGATACTCTCGCACAGATTAAGAACGCAGTGCGTTCAGCACATGCCATAGCAAGCAGCGATGGAACACATCTATGCTATTCTCACTTAGAGACAGTCCTCGAGGTTGGCAAGGAGTTTGAAAATGATTTCAGAGGGTCAGGAGAGATGGCAAACATGCTCTCCTACGCCTGATCCGCAATTAATCGAATGAAGCTGCATGGCTTATCCTAAAGCTGCTTAATTTTCTTTGTACTCCGTACGCTGTTCATATTATTAGCCAATTCGAGACGTTCTACTTCGGTTAATTGCCAAACACGATTGAGCACAATTGCTAGGATCTCTGGCAACTCCAGCGGGGGTTCGACATGATGAATGATCGAGTTGCAGTCAATTGAGCTCACACCCTTGTGTGGAGGTCCCAGCAACGTATTAACACCGCCCTCATTTATGCTGGTGACGAGCACGGGCGCACAGGGCCAAAATAGGTCGTCCCCGCAATTAACCTGTGCGCGCGTCTCCGGCCAACATTAACCCTAAACCATACACCCAGTAGCATATCCCCAGCCAAAGAAGGACCAGCTTCCAGCGAAGTAAATTGCCGAGGAAAAGGTTGGCAGTTAACGATGCAACTCGATAAGCGAACCAGGCGCCAGCCAACACCCTTGTCGACGAAGAGATAATGAGTCGTCGTTGCCCGCTCAAATCCAGTTCACTCCGACATCGAAGATACAATGGAAGTGAACATATTGCAAGGCTTATCGCGATAGCATTACCCTATTATCCAACAGCGCCGTCCACCGCAAGAACGTCGATGACAGTATGCTCGGGAAAGAATGCTACATCTGCATGCGAAGCTGGCAGATTGGTGAGGAGGTGGTGACACTTCACTTCGATGTGAATGTCCGTCCTGGACACACGAGGCCTGCTTGGCCAAGTGCGTTTTCCAGACGGGCGGCTGCCCTACGTGCAGAAAGTCTATTGAGTCGATTGATGATGAAACTGTTCTCGCAACGGCGGCAGCGAACGGAGATACAGAAAAGGTAATATGGCAACTAGATAATGGGATCCAGCACTCTCCACGAGGGTTTTTCGATTCGACTCCACTATTGCGAGCTGCGGAGCACGGCCATCGAGACACCATACGTCTGCTACAGAAGAAAGTTGCCTCAATATCAGAACACGACAGCTATTAGCGGACGGCATTGCACTGGGCAACGGTGGGTGGGCTCGCGGAGGCAGCAGGGAGCTTCTCTCTCAAGGAGCGGATATATCACCTTTAAAAGACATTCCTGCACTTGGCAGTGCAGAGCACGTCCGTCGAGACGGTAAGAGTACTCTTAGAGCAAGGAGCCATGATATCTGCTCGCGACCTCGAGGGAAGCTCGGCGTTGCATTTGGCGGTCGATGGCGGACACCTAGAGATTATCGACCTCTTGATTGACAAGGACGCCAAACTTGACATAGTGGACCAACTCGGGCGTACACCGTTACACCGTTCTGCTTGGCTAGGGCATGGGGCAGCGACGAAACTTTTGGTCGACAGAGGGCAGTGGTAGAAGCAGTGGACAATGATGGGCATACGGCGCGCGATTTGGCCGAAGAGATGGACCAGGGAACTGCGATAATGGCTCTCGACGGGGAAGAGCCCAGTTTCTATATATTGAAGGCCGCTTGATTGTACTCTAGGTAGTGCAGCCCATCTCAGCTGCAATATCCCTCCTTCATCACCAAGGTCTCCAAAAGCGGGGCCGATTTCAAGGATAACTCGGTGGATACCTGGTGTGGGTTCATTGAGACCATCGGATGAGACCATCGTGTGGTGGCCCTCAAACCGTCTCTGGAGATATAAGATCTCTTACATCTTCGAATAGTCGTAGCTTATGAAATTCCAGCGGCAGTCCACTACTCTCGCTTTCTGACTATAGATTTCATAGTTATAGACTCTATCGCAACATGACCAACGTACGGAAACGCCAAAGCCAGAATGCATCCAGAAGGAGAAGCACTTTGACCAACAAGGCATATGAGTACGCGGAACTATACGGCGCAGATGTTGCCTTGATCATCTACCAGAAGGGGCGCTATTATACTTACGTATCTCCTGGCAACCTATGTTTTCCACCATCCAAGAAAGAAATCGTAGGTCTTCTTCTAACTTCGATGACATTTTACTAAATGGCGGCAAGATGAATTCTTTTCCAATCCCTATAAATATGTTGCCACATGACGTCGACACGAAATGTCAACGGAAACGCAATCCAGAAGATCCAGGGCAAGTGGGAAGTAGAGAGTAGGGGTGCGCAGATACGAATATTGCCACGGCGTTAAGAAGACGGGGTGAGGCCCTCACCCCATGACGTTGCTATGGTTGGCCCTAGATAGTGCAGACGTTGTATAAGCGACTTCATTTCATATCTGGTGTCGTTCATAAGTCAGGCTCTGAGTCCTCGCCTGAATCAGGACAGGTCATCTCACTAAATTTTAAGACTGCTGTCTTGCATTTGTCGAAATCTGCCGGTTCAAATGTGAAGAAGAGACTGCCAACGACGGGATAAATGGGTGGAGGATGAATGGGTGGAGGACTATTGAGTGGAGAGGTTCAATAGGAACGGCACGAGTGAGAGACGAGGACAGAATAGAGGTGGTAGTTAACCCCTGTCGATCGCGCGGGACAACCCTGATTCCAATGGCACACTGGAGAGTACGTACTGGTACGTACTGTCTACGTAACCCTGAAGCTGTGAATTCGGCCCTGAGAATTAAACAAGGGCAAGTCGGGGGCTTTCGCAACCCCTTCAAGCAGAAGTCCCAAAGCGTGAACTCAGGGTAAGTTACAGTGTGAGTCATATTGTTCCATTACCTTCCATAGTCCTCTATCCCCAAGCAAGTACGTCCTCTTACGAAAGCCCTTTTGCTGCACCCCCATCTCTCCCCTCCCTTTCCATCTCTTACTGCTTCTCAGATCATTTTCGCCTTTTAATAGTTGCGTCACCTTTACCTAGCAGCGATCAGTCCCGTAAGGACATATTAACAGAAGGCTCTAGAAACACCGCGTGAGTATCTGGTGAAGGACCATCGGGTTGTGTTGATTTCGAGAGGACTTGTGCCGGAGAAGTGCCTGAGGGCCACACTATGTTTCGTTCGCGGTGCTATCTTTGCTGTCGCAGTATAGAAAGTCTTGACAATGGGAATCTATTCATTGATTGTATCCACACGCTCTCGTTTGCAAGGCGTTGGCCATGAAAGTGAAAAGTCACAGTGAAGGGTACAGCCATGATCCTGTCGGTGAAATAAGGTGCGGACACCAAGGACAAAAGTAAGTGTACAGCCATGTGCCTCAGTAAGAATATACTATTCTCGACAGGCTTGGTCAGCATATTTTCGCCTGATATAGTAAAGAGGTACCGGAGAAAAGTCAGGTACCTGCATTTGCTAGATAAAAGACGTAACGCGAGGAAGCTAGAAGGGGTATGCTTGATTACAAGAAGCGATCCGTGGCACGTGGGTGTTCTCCTACTATATCAACCGTCTTATGTGCAATTCCATTAGGCTTGCACAATGCTTGTTAGTATAATGACTTCTAAGGTCTTGATTTAGCACCTGAAGATCAATCTGTTGCTCAGGACGACCCGTCGCTGTTCAAATTCGGACACGACGAGGAACCCTCGGATAAGTATTCAGGTGTCTCAGTAAGATTATACTACTTTCGACGAGCTTGATCAGCATATATTCACCCAGAAACAATAAATGGTTCCTGCAAAAAAGCAGGTACCTGCTTTTAGAGGTGCCTGCCAAATCAGAGGTACCCGCAAAAACGCAGGTGCCTGCTTTTAAAGGTACCTGCGAAATCATAGGTACCCGCAAAAAAGCACCTGCTTTTAAAGGTACCTGCTTTTAAAGGTACCTGCTATTTTGCGGGTACCTGCTAAATCAACTCGACTTGTCTGAAGCATATTTTCTGGGGTTCACCGGCTATAAACCACCCGTCAAATTTAAGGCAGTTTTGAAGGGCCTTACTGATGGAGCATGCCTTAGTTGACGCTACGCCAAGAAGACGGGTTGACACAGTCCCGGGCATAGACCAGGCCACAGGGCAGGTAGGGCAGGTAGAGCAACTGCCAGATTCGCTCAGCCCTGTTGATCGGCTTCTCAAATGAGTCGACGGGACCGCCACATCCACGGATCCACCCAGTATGGTTCTGACAGCGCATTGCGAAGTCACTACATGATCTTCTTACAATACCGTAATGGGTACGTGTCTGGCTCATGAATCAGATAGGATAATATATGATAGCTATGGTTGGTTCTAGATACAAGACGTAATCCGAGGTAGAATAACCCAGGATGACCTTTAAGGGGTATTTGTGGCACATGGTCACGTGACTTAGTGACACTCCATGACATTTGTACAAATAGAACGACGGTACAAATAACATGAAGCTACAAATAACACGGCGCTACAAATAACAGGACGCTACAAATGACAGGAAGCTACAAATCACACGGCGCTACAAACAACAGGACGCTACAAATGACGGGAAGCTACAAATAACAAATGCACATTATATTTGCTCATCTGATAGGATGATATATGATAGTTCAAAGGTAGAATAACCCGAGATGTGCTTGATTACAGGGAGATCCGTGGCACGTGGTCACGTGGTTTCGTGACAACCTCGCAATGTGCTGTACAGAAACCATACCGGGTGGATCCGTGAATTTGGCGGCAGGGCTGAGCGGATCTGGCAGCTTGCCATGGCCGAAGCAAAGGCATGAGGGGAGGTTACGGTACCGTAGATGCACGGTACCGTTGTAGGCACGGCACCGTAGAAGGCACGGCACCGTAGAAGCACGGTACCGTTGTAGGCACGGCACCGTAGAAGGAACGGCACCGTAGAAGCACGGTACCGTCGTAGGCACGGCACCGTAGAAGCACGGTACCGTAGAAGGCACGGCACCGTAGAAGCACGGTACCGTAGAAGGCATAGTAGGTGTCACGATCTGGCTAATTAATAGACAAGATGATATATGATAGCTATAGTTGAGGAAAGTGAGAACGGGCCGACGTGGACGGAATTAAGATGATCATGCTGTCTCGTAAATCAGCTCAAACTCCATACTGACGACCCACATCCAATAGAACTTGGTAAGACAGCTTACCCAAGGTTAATAGACCAGTATGGCTAAGGCACAAGAGCCAGAAGCTTCTCAGCTGGCCGAATTCCAAATCACCCTAAGACTAAGTTACTCGGACTACCGATCAACTGCACCACGAAGAGACATCAGAACAGACCGAAGCAAACAACGAAGGACAGACTGATACATTCCTCCGCTCGCTGAGCCAGGTGCCGACAACGATCCACAAAATCACGCACCCCTTCAAATCGATGAACAGGAAGAGGTACCTATGCTATGTTTACACTTATTTTCGGTTTGTTAACCTGACGCACACAGGGCGAATCCGACGACGCAGGTTCTGCTTAAGGAGATTCTCTAGCCACTTTCCAGCACCTCCCTGGCATCATCCATCACCAGGTACCAATACGAGAACGGCCGTCGGTATCATGCCTACAAACAAGGCGAATACTACCTTCCAAACGATGAGATGGAACAAGATCGACTCGATCTCCAACATCACATCTATCGACTCTGTCAGGGCGGCTCATTGTTCTGTGCACCAATCAAAGAACCGCAATCAGTCCTCGATATCGGCACCGGGACGGGTATTTGGGCTATGGAGTTCGCAGATGAATTTCCTGGCGCACTAGTGATCGGGACCGACCTGTCACCGATCCAACCGGGCTTCGTCCCCCCAAACCTGAAATTCTACGTGGATGACTTTGAAAGTCCTTGGGTGTTTCCGGAGGTTGGAAAATTTGATTTCATACACTGGCGCTCGCTGTCTGGGAGTACAGGAGGTTGGTCCAAGTTATATCAACGGGCGTTCAATAACTTGAAACCTGACGCCTGGATGGAGGCGCAGGAGTATGATGCGTGGATATATGCTGATGATGATTTGAACTTGGACAAGGCGCCATGGACTTTAAGTTGGGTTACGCAGTTATCCAAGTCGAGTGTGGATTTCGGAAAGCCGCTGAATGTGGGACGTTTTCATAAGGGCTGGATGGAAGAGGCCGGATTTGTCGACGTCGAGGAGAAGGCTGTTAAGGTTTGTTCTGCCCTATTGGCAATCCCCTTAATTGGTATATTTGTTTACGATTATAGGTACCGCTCGGCCCATGGGCTACGGGTCGTCAACTCAAAGAACTTGGTCGCTATGAACGCTGGCATATGAATCAATCAGTGGAGGCGCACTCCATGGCGCTGTATGCACGGGTGCTGGGTTATTCTACGGACGAGGCGAATATTCTTTTTTGCACGCGTCCGCAATGAGTTCAACGATAGAAATCTGCATCTATATACTGTCTATAGATTTATATACGGAAGAAAACCGGATGCTTAGATCCGGGTTTCTATATGTACTTTTTAAATCGGTACTTAGATACATATTAGTAGTTGCGCTAAACCACTTTTAACTAGAAAAATGGGTCCTGTTATTAGCGTTTATAATATAGTGACTTGTACCTATTTCTATATTTAGCATTCATTGGGAACCTCCCTACGAAACCAGGTGTGGATGACCCTGTAGTTGGTACCATTAAGGAGGAGCTAGTATTTGAAACTTTTAAATAGTCATAACTTGCCCTGAAATTCCAGCGACAGTCTACAACTATATTTCTCAAACTATAACTCTCAAAATTTCAAGAGACATCGTAAGTCCTTCAGCTCTATGCCCAATATACTCTCTCCCAACATGTGCAACGTACGGAAACGCCAAAGCCAGAATGCATCTCGAAGGAGAAGCACTTTGACCAACAAGGAATATGAGTATGGGGAATTATACGGCGCGGATGTTGCTTTGATCATCTATCAGAAGGGGCGTTATTACACTTATGTATCTCCTGGTAACCCATGTTTTCCACCTTCCAAGAAAGAAATCGTACGTTCACTCCTGATTTTGAAGGTATTTACTAAATGGCGGCAAGATGGATTCTTTTCCAATCCCTCTAAATATGTTGCCACATGACGCCGACACGAAATGCCAACGGAAACGCAATCCAGAAGATTCAGAGCAGGTGGGAAGTAGGGTTAGATAGTGCAGAGGATGTATAAGCAACTTCAGTTCATATCTGTCCATTGTTCATAAGTCAGGCTCTAAATCCTTGCCTGAATCAGGGCAGTTCATTTCAGTAAATTTAAGTCTTAGACTGCCAACGACGGAATGACATCGTTGGGCAATGGTAAAGAATCGTAACCGACAGGAACAGCATGAGGGAGCGACGTGGGCGAAATAAACGTGGTGGTTAACCACTGTCGATCGCGCCACCCCCGCGGGGCCACCCAATGAACCACCATTTCTGATGGCACATTGGAGAGTACGTACTGGTACGTACTACCTACGTCGCCCTAAAGTTGTGAATTCGGCCCTGAAAATAAACAAGGGTAAGTCAGTAGGCATAGGGCTTTCGCAACCCCCTTCAACCAGAAACCCCCCATATCGTGAACTTAGAGTAAGTTGCAGTGTGAGTCATATTGGTCCATTAGCTTCGATAGTCCTCTTTGAGTGTCAACGCAAATTCCTACTTGCATTTTATGAGCTATGTCTGGCAATAACTACATCAATTCTCAATATCCCTCAGGTCACAGTTTTAGACTCTTCTACCTCATCGATAACAACGCCTTGCTGCTTGCAAGAAGAATCGGATGAAATATGCTCAGTCGTGTCAACGTCGTCATCCACCTCGTCAGGCAACGTCAAGTTGAGCGCCATGCAAACGGCCGCTGCCACCGCGAAACCTGTCTGCATGATAAGAGTAATGGCATCTAATAGTCCCAGCAGGGCGGTATTGTCGCCAGCATAAGAAAAGACATTACTGAACCAGTTAGGTACCAATGTGGCACCATATCCCATAGCCAAGCCCGCCGTGAGAATAAAACGCGTGCGTCGGTCGAACGAGTTGCCACGATAGATGATGGCCATTCCAGATACTGCTACCGCTGCGAAGAGGAACGTAGTCATGCCGCCGAGCACCGACGACGGAATCGCAACCAATGAAGCGGCAAATTTGGCAAAAATACCCATCATGATGAGGAAGAAGCAACAGGCATAGCCAGCCTTGCGATTCGCGCATCTTGTCAACGCAATGACGCCGTTATTTTGTGCAAATCTGCTCGTGGGCGTCATGGTCATCAAGCCTGCAGCGACGCTAATTAGGCCGTCCGTGAGCAATCCACCCTGGATTCGGGACTCGTACACCTCTCCTTCGAACGGGATCCGCGAGACGTCACATGATGCCGTAATATCACCAATCGCCTCGGTGGCGATAATGACAAACACCGCTATCAACGGCAACACGAGAGGCCCGTATATGCTCAGAGGAAACGTATAGAGCCAAACGAAAGAAACTGCGGGAGCGGAATCTATGCCACCCTTAGGGAAATACCCAGTTGCCGCTGCGATGATGCATCCGACGAGAAGACCCCATACAACAGACGTGGATTTCATGATGGGTGATCCAAATCTTTCGCAGAAAAGAATGGTGATGAAGACCGAAAATCCTAAGCCTAGATATTCTGGCGATCCCCAAGGCAGAGCATGTGGCGCATTGATGTCCGGGCACAAGGCGAAAAGGTCTGCTTGCTTCCCATTGCTCGCAGGATCGTAGCATGGCCCACTGCCCCCCATCCAGTTCTTGAAGCCGGTCTCAATTAGTTTGACACCAATCAGCATAACCGTGGGACCGGTGACGATGGACGGGAACAAGCGCTGGAGCATCTTCGGCGGGATGAAGGAGATTAAGACTGTAGTTAGGGCACACACAGACGACGTGCCAATCAAGGCGCCATAGCCACGAGGGCATGGCAAAGGAGCACCATTATCTGAAGTAGGACAGTATCCATTGGCATACATTTGTTTAAAGGCACCCTGGGCAATGGGAATAATGGCGAAGGACACTCCCACGACGGAAAGGACGCCGGTACCAACGAAGTAGCTAGTAGTAGGGCAATTAGTATTGTAGATATTACCCGATTAGATCCATGATACTGTTGGACGACCGGTTCGACACATGGGGAAATAACTCACTTGGTTTTAGGGATCCGGAAGCGATTAATTTGCACGATGGACATAATCCCCGAAATAATAAGAGCCGTAGAAACGAGATACTGCTGCTCTGGGCCACTGAGGTTCGCACCGCCAGTGCCGCTGAGAATAAGAGGAGGGGTAATGACACCCGCCAGCATAGCCAAAGCATGCTGCAAACCAAGCAGCATACCCAGGGCAACGGGCATCTTGTCATTGAGTCCAAAGAAGGGGGCCTGGTACGGGCTCTTCTTCATAAATGGCAGGTTGGGTCGGAGCAAAAAGCCATAATCATAGTCCCCAATGAGGCCATCGCGAGTGGTGAAGGCTCGACCGATGTTCCTGAGACGGCTTTTGAATCGTTGGCCAAAGCTGATAGGGCTCGCATTCTGGGAGGTGATGGTGTCTGGGCCGAGATCTTCATCCATGATTGCTGATAGGCGATATTGATAGCGAGTGATAATTGACTATGTGGTTGATTTACTCGACTTGTGAGTTGCAAATTGGAAGGGTGGAGACACTCGACTGTATAGTGATGCGGGGGGTTCCAGATGCAGATTATATCGTTTGATATATGAGCTGACGAGGTCTGTGAGACAACGAGACGGTATTTCGCACATCCCTGTATTCTCCATCTTGTAATTGGTGCGGGGAATGGTTGTCGTCCATCTATCGGGATTGTCCATCTATCTTGCCAAGCCGCCAGACACCGTCTGTCTGATTGAGGAGACGACGGAGATGGCCGCCATAAGATGCCAATTATGACGACGTGGTATGTGTGGTGATTGAAATAAAAGGCGGTAGAATACTTGGCAAATTTCTTGGTGCTGTGCCGTGCCGCTTGGCACGATAACGACGACCCTGCTCAAGTGTTCGCATTATTCTTCTAATCGAGAACCGCATGACTATCAGCCGCTGCCCGAGTAGTAAGAGGCAGGCAGTTGTCGGGCTTAAATGGCTGGCTACCAATGATGAGACAGGAAAAGAAAATTCATGTTGCACCTTAGAGAATTCGACCAGTGAAAAAAACCTGCCAGGTCAGCAATGGGTCATAAGATGCCTCAAGACTTTAGACGATCCTTGTAAACGCGGGGGAGGATTTGCCGGGGTGGGCCTGTGGGGAGGGGTCCCCGTCTTTCTATTCTGTATCATTTCGCAGGCTTTTCAAATAGATCATCACGAAAAAATGACCCTTGAGGCACCGTCTGCTTTTTTCCAAGTAGGGTTCGACAGAGGCTTTTTCTGACATCTGTGCTGCCCAGTTCTGTCTTACTCATGAGCTGCTTTTACTGGCAAGTATAGTTTGATAACGCCTATTATGATAAGGAGCGCTTTTGGCTTCTCGGGGCCTTTGATCGCTAGGCGTAGCAGAGCTGGTCGTGACAGAGCCGGCTTTTGATTGCTTCCTGTAAAGAGAGGACGATAATGTCTTCCTGGCAAGTAGATAGGTCATCCCTGGCATCCAATACTTCTATACTAGCTGTTTTCTTCGGGATTTTCGCTTCTCTGGTCATCTTGTTTGAAAAGTTCCTTTGGCCACCGTTATTTTCTCGTCCAAATTCAATATGATTGATCTCCTTCACGTCAAATCCACTCACCGTAGACTCGCCAGATATATTTGTAATAGCAAGGTGTCAAGGCGACGTTCGCTTTTGGACAGCTTAACTGTAGTTTACAAGGGGCTCTGAGCTTTCTGCGATCATTTTCGCTTTCGATTGCTAACTTGTTGAACCTGACCGAGTCAGCTTCATTGCGTGAAAGAAGAGTGACATAAGGACAAGCCTCTATGCCAAGAGCACCGATAGTTGGGGAGCAAGCTGGTTGCTTGATCCAGATAATTCTGTATAGGCGACTATAATTCATATCTGCTGTCGTTCATAAGTCGGCTCTGAATCCTCGCCTGAATCAGGACAGATCATTTCATTAAGTCTAAGTCTGCTCTCTTATATTTGTTGAAACCTGCCTGTTAAAATGTGAAGAAGAGACTGCCAACGACAGAATGACATTGTGGTGGGCAATGGTAAAGGATCGTAACCGACAGGAACAGCATGGGAGCGACGTGGATGGAATAAAGGTGGTGGTTAACCCCTGTCGATCGCACCACCCCGCGGGGCCACCCAAAGATCCACCATAGTTCTCATGGAACACTAGAGAGTACGTACTGGTACGTACTGCCTACGTCACCCTGAAGCTGTGAATTCGGTCTTAAGAATTAAACAAGGGTAAGTCGCAACCCCTTCAGCAGAAAGGTCACAAAGCGAGAATGTAGGTTGTAATGTGAGTCATATTTTACTGCACCCCCATCTCTCTTCATCGTTACTTCCTCCCTTTCTATTTGATCACTGGGTTGATAAGAACTACTGCTGTCTCAGTCCTTACCAACATATCAAAGCAGTCACGCAAGAAAAAGTTTTCCCCTCCTGTTGCTGAAAGCGCTTTCCCAGAATCCGCTACCCGCAGAGCCTGTGCATTGACCACATCTTTTGAAAATGGCGTCTCATGAACTGTGACACCCTCTTCAAAAAACATCACGACCTGCTGCCGGCGGTTGCTGGTAATATGAGGATCTGGTGTTGTATCCTCATGCCGATGTCAGCAAAGTTATACCCACATCCACATGATCAAACACACCTCGGGACACGAGTCGTCTAAAAATTCTTGCCTTTCAGCGATATCATCCATCTGTTCAGCTAAGCCTTCCTTGTCTGTTATAGCTGTGCTACTCAGTATCGACTCATAGACAGGAGCATGGTGTGTCGCTTGGGAGGAGGCTTTGTCGTCTGTATCCTTCGCTCTAATGCTTCCAGAATTGGGGCCTGAAGATTTCATGGTGAGAATTATGTTCTCCTCTGGTCAAGAGAAAAACTTGTCGCTGGGGTAGACATAGAATCAATCTGTTTCTTAAAACCTCCGGTATTATATAATTTGCCATTAGTAGTTGCGTCACCTCCAGCTGGCTGTGATGATTTTAATGTCGACTCCTCTTCAGCCTACTGCTTGCAGAAGGCCCTGCAGAAGGCCCTGCATTAGATGTTGGATCAAACACAACAAGCTGGTAATTCATTCTATTCTCCTTGATCAAGAATTCAGTGTTCGTCCCATCAGTAGTCACTGCCTGGAAGCAAGTTTGTAGAGTTACGAGATGAGTATAGTCACGTGATAGAAGTACTCGCCTTTCGGGCGCAGCCGGTTTTGCTGGGCCAATCTGGGCCAACCAGCAGGCTGGGCATTTTTGGCCCCACCCTTTCCGAACATATTTTGGCTCGCCCTGGCGATCTTTTTGGCTTCAGACGTCCAGGTTCAGGCTCAGACCCGAGGCGTCGCTTCTTCTATGGCGTCTGATTCTGCTCAATGTGCAAGTCTTGCGTTGTTTCTCACACGCTCTGAATTTCTCCTTCAGCTCTGCGTCCAAAATCTCCACCTTGTCGACTAACGGCGCCTCGACATGAATCTCCGGGTCAAATCCATTTCCGCGCTCCCACAACTCCCTTCTCTTATGTTGATTCTCTTCTCTATGTCATGTACAGTAGAAGGCGAATTGGGTGTCGCGGGATTTTTAGTTAACTTTATTTGTGAAACTGCGGGGTGGGGCTGTGGCTTGTTGTGGCTTTCAGATACATGTACCGTGGAGGTACCGAGGGACGTACGTACCAAGGGAGGCAGAATTGGCGGCTCACCCCAAAAGTGGTTGAGCAAGGACACGTGGCCATTTCCTGGGAAAGTTTCTACGGATTTCCATGGGCTTCCGTGAGAATCCCTTTACAGAACCACAAAATGCTTCAGTAACATGAGCTATTCGGACTCTTTGCTTCGCTCACAGTGGGATACGACGATTAGTTCATCGTAGACATGCGCTGTGGATCCAATGGTCAAAGCGGATAATGCGCACCCCGATCCACATCGGTGCGGGCCGAGTCCCTCCTTTAATCGCTACGGGTGGGGCTGGGGTTGGCGAGGGTGGATAGCCGCTATCGTGGCTTGCGCTCAGCCTTGCTCGCCGTAGCCGCACTCTATTTGTCTTCCAGATGCAACCAACCCTCCTCCACCTGCTACTCACCTGCCACTCAAAACTCTGGTAAAGGCCGCATTCGATCAATGAACCTCTGAATCGAGATGGCTGCCAAAAAGAAGGGAATTGTTTTCCGCGTCACCGGTCTCCCAGCCTCGCAGCCTGACGACGAGCTGAAGGAAGCCTTGAAGGCTGCTATCGACAAGGAGGACGAATCATCAAAAGTGACCCCCAATGCAGCTATTGTGCCCTCCTGCTACAACAATGACGAGAAAGTTGCACTAGTTGAGTTCCAGGGTGGAGTGCCTGCATTCCTGTCTGAGCTAATGGCCGACCCGCTGGGCGACTGTCAGGTTGAGATGGGCGATGACACAGACATCAGTTTCGATCAGCACTTCTTTGGATTCACCCAGCTATACACGCCAAAGCCAGGCTCGCCAACTACCGCTGAGTAGGTATATTTCTTCCCTACGAAATATAAGTCTGACCTACCGCTAGTGTAATCGCTATCACAGGCCTCGACGGACACGCATATGGCTCGTGGAGGGGAAAGGGAAACCTTGGGCGCATGTGGCTGCGCGACTTCCTGTCCAAGGATCTACCATGCTGCCGCACGATGATTTACGGCTACAATTCGAAACTCTCGAGTCATGGCATAAATACTATTATGGATTATGGGCGAGAGTTCTTAGAAGCGATCAAGAGGATCCGGCATACACAAGAGGCGAGGTGCATCGCGAGAGTATGGTGGATTTGGCTAATATTGTCGTCTTCTAGCTTCGAGAGAGACCGCTCTTTTTCATCGCACACAGCTTTGGCGGAGTCATACTAGGCCATGTGAGTCTGGCGGCGGATTGTTGAGGACCGGCTAATAGAACACTTTATACTGATTATATCAGTGCCTTGTGAAAGCGGTGCAGACAGATGAACGGGACAATGCAACAATCGCAGCTTTGCATAAAGCGGCATACGGCATATTATTCTTTGGTGCCCCACACAAAGGACTCGTTATCGACGATATCCAACGCATGGTAGCAGGAAAGGATCAGCACCCGAGGATGGAGTTGCTTGAGCAAATTAAACTAAAGTCTGATCTGTTGATGTATCAGCTCGCGGACTTTAAGAATCTAATCCGTGATCGGAAGATTGTTAGCTTTTACGAGAGGCATCAGACAAGACGACTGCAGCTGGTGAGATGTTTTTGATAGCTCGATCAAGGAAGGATTGAAATAGCTGACATTGTCTTCTAGAATCCTGAGACAAATAAATGGAGCCGAACAGGCGAATATATGACTGCTGTCGAGTGTGGCTCGGCTCTTCTTGAACTTCCTGACAGCACCGAGGCAAAGATTCCAGTCGATGCAGACCATTCTCAAATTGTCAAGTTCGACAATCGCAATGCCGAAGCATATAAGACGGCGGTTGGTTATTTGAAGGAATTTGAACAAGATGCTAGGAAAGTTGTTCTAGACCGATTTTGTACGTAGCTCCAGATTGTTCTTAACTGATCTCGTATTTGTGATTTTTGATAGAGAACTGAGGCCTTTTCTTGACGTTTCAATAATATGATACTATACCCCTTCTCGTTTCTGTCAATCTTGAACTCAATGCTAACTCACTCGAATGGTATTCAGCGCCTGTGTCGAGAAAGAAATCCCCACGATCAACCGTTCCATTCGATAGGGATACAAACTTCGTTGGGAGAAAAGATGCTCTTGCAGCTCTAGAATTGCGGTTCTGTCAATCTAACTCCCATAATCGGATAGTTCTTGTAGGCTTGGGTGGGGTAGGGTATGACTCGGTTCCATCCTCCATATCCTAATACCTAACAAGAACATAGCAAATCACAAATTGCAATTGAATACTCGTATCGGCTTAGAGTGAAGGACCCTCAAATATGGGTTTTCTGGGTGTATGCAAGTACCGCTGAGCGATTCGAACAAGCTTACAGATCCATCGCTACTGAACTTGAACTACCAGGTGCAGATGACCCAAAGACGGACGTTTTTGGCCTGGTCTCAAGATGGTTGAGCAATGTCGATAATGGCCGCTGGCTTCTCATTCTTGATAATGCTGACGATATCGACATGTTTCGACAGAAATCTCAAAAAGGGAACGACACTGCCTTTCCATTATCGAGTTACATCCCACAACCTATAACTGGATCAGTACTCCTTACCACACGAGACAAAGGAGCAGCATCTTGGCTCAGCACTGGATACACGAGCGTCATTCCGGTCGATTTGATGGAGCCGGAGGAAGCCGACCAGTTACTTCGCATCAATATCCCTGAAGGTCTATCTACTAGCTCTGATCGTGTCGAGCTTGTCAAAGAGCTGGACTATCTACCACTAGCAATTACTCAAGCTGCTGCATATATTGGTGCAAAAGCTATTCGCATGAGTGTGTCCAAGTACTTGATGCTCTATCGTCAAAACGAACAAAGTCAAAGTAGGCTACTGGGCAAAGAATATGGGGATCTAAGACGGGCTCCTGGCGTTCGTAATTCTGTGTTCCAGACCTGGCAAATCTCATTCGACCAGATTAAGCAGAACAACCCACAAGCTGCAGAGCTTTTGTCCCTCATGGCTATGTTCGATCGCCAAGGGATTCCCGAATTCCTCCTTTGCATCAAATACCCCAATCCACTCGATCTCGAAGAAGCTCTAGGCTCTTTAGATGAGTTTTCTTTGATCACTATTGAGAATGGCGGTAAGACCTTTGAGATGCACCGGCTTGTGCAACTCGCAACACGGAAGTGGCTAGAGCGATTTGGGGACAGCGAAAGATGGCAGAGAGAGGCAATCGAAGTGGTGGCAAAAGCTTTTCCAAGTGGAGACTATAACAACTGGAAGACGTGTGAGGCTATGTCACCACATGCGACTGAAGTGCTGAAATATGAGCTAGAGTCAGACCAATCAATTCTTGAGCGTGCATCCCTCTTGTATAATATGGCTTGGTATAACTGGCTACAGGGTCGTTATAAAATTGCGAAGGCAGAAAGCCAGGAATCTCTTACTACTCGACAACATCTTCTACAGGATGATGACACGATGATCTTTAAGGGTATCGGGATGCTTGGCTTGGTGCTCCAGAGCCAGGGAAAGTACGACGAGGCCGAGCCGATGTACCGGCAGGCGCTGCTACTGAGCGAGAAGGCCCTCGGCAAGGAGCACCCTAATACCCTAGGGAGCATGAACAACCTCGCCTCCCTGCTCAAGAGCCAGGGCAAGTACGACGAGGCCGAGCCGATGTACCGGCAGGCGCTGCTACTGAGCGAGAAGGCCCTCGGCAAGGAGCACCCTAATACCCTAGGGAGCATGAACAACCTCGCCTCCCTGCTCAAGAGCCAGGGCAAGTACGACGAGGCCGAGCCGATGTACCGGCAGGCGCTGCTGCTGAGGGAGAAGGCCCTCGGCAAGGAGCACCCTAACACCCTAACGAGCATGAACAACCTCGCCTCCCTGCTCAAGAGCCAGGGCAAGTACGACGAGGCCGAGCCGATGTACCGGCAGGCGCTGCTGCTGAGGGAGAAGGCCCTCGGCGACAAGCACCCTGATACCCTAGGGAGCATGAACAACTTAGCAAGGCTTCTTACGCAGCAGGGAAGTATTTGCGAAGCTATAGCTCATAACAATGTTTATGATTCACGTGAGTAACTATAGTATTATATAAGTTACGTCCGCGGAGATCTATGTGGACTTATTGTTAACTTACACAATGTCCTAACTTTCGTCTCTATATTACCACCCATCTCCAGGGTTTGAGATCTGACTAAATACTGCAAGCTTCTTTCCTTTATCTTCTGGAAGACTAGACCACTCCATAAATAACGTTAATCTGCAAGACGGTCTATGATGAGATGACGTCATCCTCAGGAAATTTCGAGAACCCGCCATAGAACTGAAGTGATGGAATGGAACCCAAGGTAGGAATTACGGCCCTCATAGGTGGCGACTATGGTTGGGTCAAGGCGTCAGAACAGCCATTTTACGAGCGTTGAGCTTCTTGTCACATATCAGGTCATATATTAGGCGGTGCTAGGAGGGGGCGAAATTTGGGGCCATGATGCTTATCAAATATAAGGCACAAATGTGATCAAAAAACTATTTTTGGAACGTGTTCGAAGGTTGTGGAGGGGACACCTTAATTATAGGCACTGTTCCAAGTGATGTTGATCGAGTTCTGCTTAACTATATTAGGTTAGCTACCGCCGACAACCCCAGAGGAAAGATCTATAAGCTACACACGAAGGGGAAGCCGGTTTTGCAAACTGTACTAACTTACTGTTGTTTACGTCGACCCATTTAGGGATGAGTGTAAATAGTGTCTCTTGAGTTAAATTTGAGTGTCAATATGCGAGTCCTTCGGCGCACGCGCCTGGCAAGGCGGCCAGCCGTCACATGGAGCATTCGTGCACAGACCATTACTGGAGTGCAAAGTCACCAGTGGTCAATCAGCAGCGGTACCTTTGAGGTACAAACTAGTAAGATTGCACAGCCACACATATCTGGAAATGGACCCGCTAAAAATAATTAAAAAATAAAACTAGCGACACTCAATTCGCCTTCTACTGTACATACCCACTTCTTCTATCTGTGTGGTAAATTCACCTCTTACTACTACAAGCCTAGGAATCTGTCTCTGATTACTCGGTTTGCGGCTTCCTGGGTGTCCAAAAAATGGACAAGGGGCACACGCACGCACACATGGACACCTGCAAACAACCAGGGCGTTCCTTCCTCCTCTCCGGTGTAGACCAGGATACACCCTAATTGTACAGAGGTCACGCATACGGCCGTGTGTGTGGCGTTGCAGGGTCTGCGTAGACGCGGTCGAAAAGGTTCGAGGGAAGGGATGCTCAGTGACAGGTACGACGGCACGGAAGATGTGCGTTCCGGGAGAAGTTGGCGGTGGAGGGGAGAACACCGGAGAATCAGGAGATGATGGGTAGGTGAGACATCCGGAAGGCCTGGAAGGTAAGAGGCGTGCGAGGCTTGAGAGGCATGGGAGAGGATCTGGAGAAGTGAAAGATGAGATTGTAGGGACATTTCCTATCCTCTGCCCCAGATTCACAGCCTTAATCCCATCCACCTATAACATAAACTCCACCCATCTCGTCCGAATGCAACTTGGCGCATGTGCGCGAGCGATATTTATCGCTCCAAAAATACAAAAATAAAAAATAACACAAATAAATATATTATTTATTAAAGTTGCCTGAGATCACAGTTCTGTACCTCCTATGATGTAGCTTAAATTACCTACTTCTATAGGTTTCGCAGAAAATCAGCTATCCTAGTCAGTTTTGTCTTTCACTAACTTACCACAGTTTATCGGATATCTTTACAACGATAACCCGTTCGGGCTTTTATAAACCTGACTATGGTAAGATCACTAAACCCTTGCCCTGTCTAGAAAGGGCGTTTGCAGAAGAGGTAGGCCCTAAACTAACTCCGCCTCAATCAAACTCTCCGCAACGCCTGGATACGTATAAATATTGACAACCTTCAAACCAGCTTTCTCTAGGATGGCCCTCCAATCCGCCTCCGTCCTTTCCCTAACCGCAAAATGCGCCAGCATCATCATATCCATACTCGTCGCCGCTAGCGTAGGCTTCTCCTCACTGACCACAATCTCATTCAGCAGAACCTTCGAATACCCCTTCTTCAGCGCAGGCACCAGATTCCCCAATATCTTGACGCCATCCTCGTCACCCCAGTCGTGGAGAATGGAGTGGAGAGAGTATGCGCGCGCGGCTTTGATTGGCTGCGGCGTGAAGAAGTCGTGGGCTTGCGCTTCGAAGGGTCGCTCCTCGCTACTAGCGATGACGCCGGCGATGACGGGCTCCCGATCCTGGAGTACGATCTTGCCCGGACGAGAGCTATGTTGCGCTGCAAATGCAGCGACGTCGTGGCCCCTTCCGCCGCCGACGTCTACGAGCAGAACGTCGCTGGCGGAGGCATCGAAGTCCGTGATCAGACGCTCGAACACGGGGTAAAATCCGGGATCATACCAATTCGCCTTGCCGGCACGATACGCGCTCATAAAAGAGTCGAAATGCTGGAGATGTGGTGGCGTCGCGACCAGCCATTCGAAGAATGGGAGCCGGGTCTTGTGTGCATCTTGGAAGGGGCCGTCGAGCCCGCCTAACGCGGGGGATTTGTATTCGGTCTTCTTAAAAAACTCCGGGAAGCCGTTGAATGAAGGCCTTGCCGCATCGTAGCAGAAGGAGATGCTGTGTTGGTAGTTTTCCTCCGCGAGGCCGTTGCTCAGCGTCGTGCCATGGAACGCTTCATCGTGATATGTAATGAGATACATCGCCACTAGATGTCTCGTTAGACGTCGCAGTAAGACAACATCAACGTCGGTTTTCTCCGCCAGGGCTGATGCGCTGAGACCGGCATCACCCGCTTCCTTCAGGTGTCGAAAAAGGTTGACGTCTACGGCTAGGCGAGTGATGGCGGACATAGCGGGCTGTTACGCAATGTCAGCAAGATTGTTGCGAGAAGGTACTCCAGCGTGCATAAAGCTCACCTCTGCCCAGAAACTGCGCTGTATGAACTCGCTCGGAATCTCCAGCGCGGCGACCAGCGCACGGCTGTGATCGACAAGAGCTTCTCTTGAGCCAGCTTCATTCTCCTCGAATGCCTTTCCTGCCGTAGCAAGGCCTTCCAGAATCGAGGAGACTGATGAGGAAGTCATGTGTTTTGTTGTCCGGGGTGACAGGAATATGGGACGAGACATGGCCGGAAGCATGTCCAACAGGTCTTAGAAGGGACCCAGAGATTCGCTTAAGACATCGTGCCGCTCACGAATCACAATGGCCCTTTCTGTTTCCATTTCCTCTCATTTCGTTTGAGCAGACATGGACTAGGCGTAGTCCATAGACGTTTAGCGATTTATGGTGAAGTACACAGGCACCGATAGGACAATGGATGTGGACCCTGACAGGTTCGGTTGCGGAAACAATAGCGACAGGGTTCCAAACACCCAAGCGATATTCCGTCGCTAAAAAAGCAATATCGGACTAGACCCAACTGCTGTGAAACCGAGCTAGCCGCATCAGACATTGTGTGAATTCTCCGGTGATGTTGTTCTAATTCACTGTAAGTGTGGCGCACTAACGGCAAGCTCCGTTTCCTGTCAATAACATTCTTTGCATGTTCGCCTCGAGTCTCTGCAATCAAAGGGCTGTTGCTCCTTAGAAGCGCACATGGAACCAGCATAACACTCCATCTCGTCACGGATTGCAAGCAAGCACTGCTCGCCTCGATGACCGCCGCCAAAAACAACCTCTAAGTGGGGTGACGCGGTCCGGCCCTGAATCCCGGTAGAATCCACATCTCCGAAGGACTCCACTTCCAATTGGCTCTCGACCCTGGAGACAAGAGAGGGGAAATGTTGGGGATCTGAAGGTCTTATATGCGTCCAATACCTATTTGCAACTGGATCATTTTCTTGACTGCGCCGATAGTCCGGGGTCTGTAGATTGTATCCCTACTTACTGTTCAGTGGTGCACAGTAAAGAACGGTTGCACCTACTGCCCTTCCTGCTTGGCTATGCCGGTAAAAACTCCATACTTTCTCGTGGTCGCTCTTCGACTATGGCTACAGCTACTACAAATGTAGATTTCACCGAGAGTCGAGGGGCAGAGGTCAATGTCATTGCGTGGGTTTTCACGGGCATTGCGATCGCAACTGTCTCCTTAAAGCTATTTGCTCGTGTACAGACTTCGAATAGGCTTGGCTGGGACGACTTTTTCATTTTCTTCTCGCTGGTAAGCAAAGCAAATCACCTCGCAGCGAGCAAAGAATATAGCACGACTGACATTACCCTCCAAGGCCCTTAGCATCATTGCTGCAGCGTTTGTATCATACTCGGTGACGCTTGGTCTGGGTCGACACACAGCAGCAGTAATCGCCGACCATGGCACAGAAAGATTGGTCCTAACCGCCAAATGGCAGATATTAGGATATCGTATGTGTTGATAACATGCCCCGCTACGCCTTGATTATCTGAAGCTAATACACAGCAGCTTTCAACATTGGTCCGTCCGATCAATTCAAACTCGCGCATACGAATATTCGGGACTAATATAGAAGCATCTAGGTTCCTTCAGTTTCCCAAACATCTCCATCGCAATCCTCGTCAATAATCTCCTCGATCCAAACCCGCTTCGCGCACAATGTCTCTACGCTATGGTCATAATGCAAGTCGTGTTCGCCATGGCATCCATATTCATCATCTTCCTGCAATGCAAGCCCACAGAAGCGCTCTGGAATCCTGCCGTTGCAGGCAAATGTTGGGATGCCGCCGTTTTCAACGATTTCTCGTACTGGGTTAGTGCGTATACGACGATGACGGATATTGTTTTAGCTGTTGTGCCAATTGCTGCGTTTTGGAAGTTGCAGATGCCGTTTGCGACAAAACTGGGTGTGTGCATTATGATGGGGTTGACACTGCTCTCTGCAATTGTCACTATTATCAAGGCAACATACTTGCATCTATTCACGGACCGTACCGATCCTCGTCAGTGCAATCCTCCCCATTGTCCCACCTATTATTAACACGCAACAGTTTTCAACGTGGTACCATTAGTTCTCTGGGGCCTGTAAGTGGCATCCCCCTCCTCTCACAAGCCCCCGCAACACAGTATTCATCATCTTCTATCTATCCACAGTCTTTAATTTCCCCACTCCCTAGTGTCGAGCAAAACGTCGTCTTAGTTGCCGCCTGTATCCCCACCCTCCGCCCCTTCTTCTACAAAGCCTTCAGGT
The DNA here is from genome assembly GCA_000750815.1 of Pseudogymnoascus sp. VKM F-4516 (FW-969). Classification (NCBI taxonomy): domain Eukaryota; kingdom Fungi; phylum Ascomycota; class Leotiomycetes; order Thelebolales; family Thelebolaceae; genus Pseudogymnoascus; species Pseudogymnoascus sp. VKM F-4516 (FW-969). Next base: position 33,435 of record JPJZ01000067.1, read on the forward strand.
CCAAAGGCTCCCTCACCGGCAACAGCAACTCACGCACTCGTTCTGCGTCCGCCTTCAAGCTTTCGTCCAACCCCTCGCACAAGCCGGAACTCACGCTCGACGAAATACAGCAGAAGGGCTATGATGCAGAGAGCAACAATAGTCAGCAGGGCATATGGCGCACGACAGAAATTAGGAGGGAGGTTATGTAAGGGTTATGGACTTAATATTGAGGATTTATGCTGTTACTAGCAATTGTTTAAAAGCCCAAGGCTTACTTTCCTTGAGATTCAGGATGCTATGGGTACTAGTTCGATAGTACAAATCGTTGTGGAACTCCGTGGTCTACGTGTGCCCCTCTTTTACAACATCTATTGCTTTACGCTTCGTTGTCCACCTAGTCTTACCAAGAGCAGGTCCAAGATGGATGAAATTAGATCCTGAGCAAAATCGATTTTTTTTTAAACGGAACGACTTGCTTTTTTATCCCACCCAACCCGTCAAGCGTACACTGAGATGGCTCAAGGAGTTACCTCCTTGTCCGTCTGCTTTTTGTACTCGGACAGATCAACACTAGTCTCCCTGCTCAAATGGCTACTCTCTTTAACTGGACTTGCACTCTGTGAACCACCAGCGACTCCCAAAATGATGTTGCTATTGCCACTACCGCCCTGGCTTGCGATGCGTACGCCAGGGGAAGAGAGATGTGGTATGTTCTCTAGAAGAGGATGCTGAGAGCCAACGCTTTCGTTGTCGACCGAACTAGCTTTTCCAGCTTTGGAGAGAGCGTAGTCACCAGAGTCGAAGTATTTGTGCTCCGTGAGGTGGCTAAATTTGGAGGGGAGCTTGCCGTAGAGGCGGAAGAGTCGTCGCTCGTCGATGGTGAGAGACTGCGTGTTAAAATCAGTAAGAGACCATGAAAGCTGGGGGGGTGCAAAAATGTGCTGGGTCACAAATTACTTACGTTGATATTGATTTTGTCCTTTTGATGGAAGTCCATATTGAAGTCTCTCCTTTAGATTTTAACGTGTGAGATGGATTACGTTGATAATGTGGGGTCCCGTCCCGCCTGGCAAGTATATATATGAGAAGAGGTTAGCATTGTGTGCATACGTCATAATATGGATATTGCCACTTAAATCGTTTATGTGGCAACATCTGACAACAGTAGTTCTCTTTGAAGTGAACGACTCTCTAGACCTTTAAAGTTGGTTAACTGAGAGAAGAGTTCAGAATATGGGATACATGGCTGCAGCTTGGTTATTAGTTGTTTGAATGAAAGCCAGGCCTGGATGGCGAACCGCCTCCATCTATGCAGTCGATGAGCAAAGCCAACAATCTCCACCGATAGTTTCGCAACAACTACAACAATGATCTCGTACCCAACCTGGGGAACAGCTGCAGTATCATCTCCTTCGTCACCAAAGATAAGTTGGTGGATAACTGATGAGGGTTTATTGAGTCCATCGGGTGGTGCAGGTGGCACTATATCTGGTCGATCGGTGGATACGCGGACCTGGAGGTGGATACCAAGATTGAGACGCCAGAACGGCTCTACAGGAATTAGATCACTTTGACATCTTCAAATAGTCGTAGATAGCCATGAAATGCCAGTGACAGTCTCCAATATTTTTCTAGCTATTACTCTTTAAATTACAAGAGACATAATATTTCCCTTGACTCCGCGCCCAATAGACTCTACCGCAACAGGAGCAAATATACTATTTACGACAGGCTTGGTCAGCATATTTTCGCGCCCAGAATAGTAAAGAGGTACCCACAAAAAGTCTAAAGGTACGTGCTTTTTTCAGGTACCTGCTATATCCACCTCGAGATACTAGAATAACGTTTTTGAACGAACTGGATCTTTTTGAAACACTTTAAATAGCGTTGCCTGCTACTGTGACTATCTTGATCGAACTACAATTTTTCATATTACAAGACATCATATACTCTTTCCCACCATGTGCAACAGGGAGTGGATAGTACAGCCGTGAGACGCTTAAGCTGATCCCCTCCTTATACTCCCTCATCGCGGCGCCTGGGTAAATTAACTACGGCTCTTCCACTTCAACAGGCCAACATCATCTGTTCTCGTTGCTCCTCAATTCCCTTACAATGTCCACGACTTTAACAGACATCTACAAGAGCCATTTCGCTACCGACTTTACTCTTTCTCGAGTTTCATCAAGTTCTATATTAATCCAAGTCTCTCGACGCGAAACATCAACCCCAAAGCCAAAACCTGCTCTTGAGCATAAATTCCGCGACACAAGCCTATGTCTAGCAATCAATCTCGCAAGAAGTCACCTATGCGCAAAGGCTTATTGCGCCTGCCAACTAGGAAGTCGACCTCAGAGCAGCTCCTCCAGAATAGCATCGGCTCGCCAGCACGCAACGATGAAGAGCATGTCTACGAGAACATTTTTCTTTTCTGGCCAAATATCATCGGTACAACCCCTACACGTCCCATCTATCACAGGGAGCATACCACGGGGAGTACACCATGCGAGGACTAACATCAATAACTAGGGTATATGCGCATCGTCCTCGCTCTCGGATCTCTCTACTATATGCCACTGCACCCGCGGACCTGCACCCTCCTATATAGCATCTCATGCCTTCTCGACGCCCTCGACGGCTACGCAGCTAGATACTTTAGCCAATCGACTCGCTTTGGCGCCGTTCTAGACATGGTAACAGACCGTTGCACGACAGCGTGCCTACTAGTCTTCCTTGCCTCTGCGTTCCCACGCTGGTCTATCGTCTTCCAGGGCCTTATTAGCCTCGACCTTGCTAGCCACTATATGCACATGTATGCGACGTTAGTGATAGGCGTTCCAGGTGAGAGTCACAAGAAAGTCGACCGCAACCGCAGCTTCATCCTCAACCTGTACTATACAAACAAGGTACGGCGCCCCTTTCCTGTTATTACAGTCCTGTCTGCCTGGTCAACGCTTACTTCTATAGACGGTCCTCTTCCTCTTCTGTGCCATCAACGAAATCTTCTTCATAGCCCTCTATCTGCTCTCCTTCTCCTCGCCCCTCCCTCACCAAGACAAAGATGAGACGCTAGACCCCGGGTCCCTTCAGCCGGGCCACCCCTTACATCCGTTAGCCGCCTCCCTCTATGCAAACCCCTGGTCGGCAGGCGCTCTCGAGCTCGCCCGTGCGAATAAACTCGATTCCTTCCGGCGTCTGCTGTGGGCCATCGCGCGCGTATCGTTTCCTGTCATGGCCGGGAAGCAAATCATTAATGTCGTGCAGCTTGTTAAGGCGAGTCGATGGCTGGCGGAGGTGGATCGCGAGAATAGGCGAGCTAAGGGCTTGCCGAGGAGGAAGTGAGCTGTCTTTCAATAGACGGGTTGGTGCTGGTGGTGCCGTGTAAGGTGCGAGTCCCGATAACTTGACTTTTGCTAGCAAGACAGGAGAGTGTTTTCTTCCTGTAATGCGGCTTATATATGGCTACTATTGCTATTGCCCCATTGTGTAGGAGACGTCCCCTAATATTGTATATTATATCTATATACTTGACATAGACGGACCACTGTGAAAATCTCGCACCACAGGCTCTCGGGGCCGAGGTAGCGCAACAGCGCATCGAATGTGTCACTGGTCCTGCCGGCACTTTCCTTTTGGGAGCCGCATGCCCTTCACTGGGTGTGTCAAGTACCAGGACTTTGACTTTGCAAAACTTGAAGTGTTCAAAGCAGGGCTATGCTGTAATATATTAGCATAGAATGATAGAATAGGACGTGTGATTCTATGTTGTTGGTTTCTAGGACCGCCGTAATTCCTTTGACATCTCAGCTAGTACACAAGACTCTCTCAAAGGCGGCATAAAAAGGAACCCTCATAGTTTGCCGATCAATAATTTCGAAGCCGTCGCGTCTTAATTGAGATTCTTCGGATTGATTGCCGGCCGACCCAGAGGCGGACCGGCCAGCCAGGCCCAAGGTTCAACTACGAGCTTTTAACTGCAACTTTAATATACGCTATTGGAGTTGGACTTAGCGCGGCTGCTGCACCAGACTTGCTCTCCGATTGTTCCCCGTTACGGGAATTAAATTGTACTTATTCCTACAAGACTCAAAAAGCCCTGTATCAGTGTTTATTATCACTACCATCCCATGTCGGGGTTGGGTAAATTTGCGCACCTGCTGCCTTCCTTGGCAAACCAGGTTGAAATCCCTCTTTTGACCACGTCTCCCACAGCACATCCCTAAAAATCTCAACAACTATCAAACGCGCTATCTCGTGTTTTTACAATGTCCGTATGGCATCTGAGACTTAAACTGGTGTCACCCCTTTATGTAGTCTAGTTTCCTAATCTGATTATATTCATCTTGGTATATATTGTGCTTTGGCGGCCAAGAGCACAACGAATTCTTACTATTTCGCTAATGGACTAAGTAACCAACTCAATCCTTCGGCTTTCTGAGCGCCTATGAGCTCCTCTAACCCCTGACGAGATAAGAAGTCATGGTCACAGAACTCGAACCCTGGGACGACAGTCTCGCTAATCAACAGTCCCTGACTATGAGCTCTGCCATCTTCATCTGGTAGTAGATAACTCGCTTTATACTTGTCGCCTTCAACGATCCACTGTAGTTTTTCTCCTCTTTCGATATCAGGTCCAACAATGAAGGTTTCAATCCTTTTCTCTGTCGCTGATTCATTGCCATGAATCACCACGTATCTTCCTCTGCCTTTGTGTAACGTGTGTACTGTGCGCCCTTTGTTTCGATGGAATCCTCCTTGAGGACCATTTGGTGTAAGAAAATAGTGAATTGTGGTCGAGGTATTTCGAACCGTAGGGTCGAATCCTGGCCGTTTGGGCGTGAGCTCTGACGTGGAAGAGGCTTGGATGGGGAACGGAGAGGAAATGATATCTGGCGATCGGTCGGTTTCTATAAAGTAGCCTCCTTCGATGTGTGGCATCAGCTTGAGTGCAGAAATGACAGCATCGACTGCTGGTGACTCTGTAGCAGCTGGGTTGGCGGTGAAACTTGGCTTTAGAACTAGAGCCATAGTAGGATAATGAAAGGTAGAAAAACGGAAGCTTATAGAGGTAGTGCGACAATATATGATACTAACAAGGAGAAAGAAGCATGAAATAGAGAACCTGACTGCGCTGATGTCGCAGCGATCTTGGATTGCTGAGATTAGTCGTCGCCTCCACTCCGTCTGACATAAGCGCCAACAGCAGTGGAGACGAGAACTTCCGCTCCACTGAATTTTGGTCTAAGCCGTTAATAGTGTCTCAGAAGTTTTCTTGGAAAACGGTTAGGGTCGGAAATGATGGTAGTGAAATGAATTGTTGCCCAAATACAGTCTATATAGGGTTAGAAATGTACTACTACAGCTACTGGAAAACAAGATACAAAATACGGGCAGAGCAAGATACAGCACACCAGAACAAATGGAACGTGTAGTATGTAGATATATTTAGCGGGACTTCCTGAATCTCGGGAATTAGGTTTGGTGGACTGTGCATTATGAGGTGGGGCTGAGAATCCGGAAACTGAGACGATGCCAGGCGGAGCTTGGCTCGGCTGCATTGTTAGTGCCGTTGCGGGAGCGTCCGATCGATCGCGTATAGAGCATAAGCCGCTCACAAAGGAAGGAAGTGATACAATCATGCGTCTCGGTCATTGAAGCCTCAATTACCTTTTCCATTCACAGTCGAGCTTTCTCAGGCCGTGTAGGCTTAGCAGAGTTGATTTATGTCACACTACACTGAGTGCGATTGTGTAACGGAGTTACACAATCTAACGAACGCTGTATATCATTGGCTGAATAAGCGAAAGCTAGATCGTGGAATTGCGGTGCTTCATCTGCAACTCTGGAACCACATTTCTTCAGTCTATCCCTGTGCACGTCAGCCTTATAATATCACGAGCTTGCAATGGTTGATGATATTGAAGAACAGGTCGCGGAGCACATCCGCGAGATCCTACGTCTTATGATTGATGTCAAAGGTAAGACTCTGCGCGAGCTGAACCAGCGTGTGGACCAGACGAGTAAGTTTGAGTTTCAATGTATCGATACTGTACACGCTAATGTCATAATGGTTCAAAACTATTATGCCGAGATAGGCCAAGGGGAGACTGCTTCTCTCCCTATTTGTGTTGAATTTAAACACCTCCGCAGATCTAGTAGACTGCCCGCGAAGAAACGAAAGTACGAGAAGACGCAAGGAACCAGCGGACTAGCTAAAAAACCGAAACTGAAACTTCGAGATGACAAACGTCAGACTGATACTCTGCCTACGGATGGGCCTTTGAAGGAGCCTGCCTCTGATCGTGCTACAAGCGAAACTCCCACCGAAATACACAGCGAGCACCTGAGCGAAACATCCACAGACACCTCCGCCACCAGTACAGTTGGCACGAGCGAACCTACCACTAGCAAGTCGTCCGTTGAATGCCCAGCCACGTACGATCTGCCAACGTCAGCTATACAAGTTCAAATGGAAGGGGATAAAATAGCGGATAACATGTCTCCAGCGACCCACCTTGCTGGATTTGACATTTTAAACGACTTTTTCGAGGGGCCTGCCATCGGCCGAGAGGCTGTGAGTGACGCAGAAGGGACTGGGAAATGGCCAGCGTTCACGGCTGAGGCTACTCATCGAGACGAGGATCTTGAATGCGCAGTGCCGCCCAATACTCTCAGGGCGTTAGATGCACCCCAGCATTCTCCAAGTACTGGCATAGATACTCTCTCTTCAAAAGTCTCGGATACACTCGAACCTGATCTATTCATAGCAAGTGCTGCGACTTCTGGATCCAGTTCACCAGAATTATCAGAGCCTGGATCTTCATCCACGGGTTCAACAAGCTGTACATCGCCCGAGACCCATATTCATGATGACTTTTCAAGTGGAGTATACACCGGCTATGTCAAACGTTTATGCCTCGATGACCCTACTACCTGGCTCGAGCATGTTTTGACTGCACTTGAGACGGACGATACCAGACGTCGACCAAATCCGGTCCCAGGAATTTTGGACGACATACTAACTAACTTCACACTCTGTGCAACGATCATGACTAGTATTGCTGAAAACTGGGTGAAATGTAACCGCTACATCGCAAAGCCTGCGTTTGATGCTGTGCAAGAACGATCTCAGGAAGTAACGGGAAACAGAATTGGGCTGCATGCGCGAAGACTGAAAGCCTGTCCAGAAGATATTGCACGTCTTGACATAAGAGAGCTGGCAGAGATGGAAATGCAAAAGCTTTTGTCTGAACCCGAGGAGCTCACTGGCGAATTCAGAGAGGAGAGCGACTATGAAACTGCAATTAAACTTATAAAGAAAGGAAATGCTGACGGTGAAAGAACCCGACTACGCCGCTTATGGAAGGAGACTTACTACTGGCCGATGATCCAGCAAGGCGCCAAGATGATTGGTCCGCTTCCTAATCCGTCTGGTCGCAAGGCTGATATAACCCCCCAAGAGAAAGCTGCAGCAAAAAAACTTACACTCGCAATGCATCGCGGTCAGAATAGAGGTACTATCTTCAAGTGGACTGCTTACTGGAAACTTCTTTCACAACTAAGGGAGAAGGGAGCAGCGACATTACTTCTTTACCGGACCAGAGAATTCAAACGTCACTTTTATCAGCATCCCAAAGAAATCAACATGTTGCTTTCCTGGTATAGTGTCTATGACTTCCCTCTTCGCCAGCTCGGAGCGAGAACCCTTGCGCAGGAAGGTGATGATTTCTCAGGTAGGAGTGATATCGAAGAAAAATGGATTTATGATAGACTCCATGCTCCGCATAATATGTGCTGGGGAGACCATCTTAGCATGTGGGACCCTGACTCAATGGAGCGTGAGAAGTTTATGGCAAACTGCAATATTAAATCGACTTCTAGAAAGTCAAATATCAATGTTCTCAGCTATGGTCTTAAACGTCAGCCTGAGCGTAATAAATCCAACTATGTCAGTCTAGTGCCGTACGAAGGAGAATCTGGAAAAAGAACTCTCGGTACCCGTACCGGCTCCACCGAACTTCTTACTGTTGCTCCATTAGTACCGATCCTTCCCGGAGACTTCCTGGGAATCTTTCCTGGGCGACTTCGCTACACCGATCAGAAGCCACCAAGGTCCATTCCAGGGCCTATTCCAAATCTCTGGTTGGATTATTCTGAGGTAATGGGAAAGCTGAGTAAGATGGGGGTAGCCAAGGCTGACGGAATGACAAATGTCTGTCTTGCGTGGGAAGGGGTGAATGAGGTAAAAGGGGAAGACCAAAATCCTCAGTATTTGAGGATTTTGGTTATCGCGACGCGGCATATCATGCCATTCGACCAGCTTGTTCGTCCATCTGTAGTGTAATATTCCCATAGCAATTGTCAAGTCAGGCTCAATGTAACTTACTGCTTTTCTCACTGAGTTATGATTCTTGGTGGGATACCGCACTACAGCAGTCACATTTTGGCTCATTGCTCAAGTCAGGATGTACATATCGTCATTAGTGATCCTCCCGTGTATCTGCAGCTCGCGGTGGCACGCGGTCGCGTGCTATCGCGTGCTCCAAACCTCTTCTACAACTCTCGGTCGTACTCTCCTTCACCACACTTCTCCACGGTACTCTTTACACGACTTCTTGCTATGCCGAAAGCATCTCAAAGCTGCCCCCACTGTAGGAACCTCTCCGACTCCGGCCATATTACCGAACATGTATCATGTACTGGACGGAAGCAAAATTGTGCGATCATGTTGTACTGTAGTATCTCAGGCGCCATGTTTCCTGTACCTACTACAGCAATCACATTTTGACTCTTGCTCCAATCAGGATGTACATAATCGACGTCATTGGTGATCATCCAGTTTTGACCCCTGTGGAGTTTGTGGCTGCATCAACCCGCATCAACCCCTGTAGTAAGCTAGCGCAGCGTCAAAATTGACGACAAGAAAATCAACCCATCTCCAAAATTGATCCCTTCGAACAAAGCGAAGAAAGGATAGAAAACCGCTCCAGCCAGTTGTGACTCTATGACCACGAAATGGTAAATAAGAGCAACCAAGCAGCAAGGCAATTTTTGTCATGCCAAAACTGGAGCGCTTTTGCCCCTCAAATTCTTGCTGATAGCGTTCTCGCAGCCTTTCAGGGTCTGTTTTCAACCCTCTATTGATGTAGCAATGCGACTTTTGGCTTCTCACGTGTAGCTGGTAAAGCATATTCCGGAGAAGACATACAAAAGGCAAGAACTAACTGGGAAATAGTGAGCCTTCACCTATCCGGCCACAGCGATACACTTTACGTTCCGGCTCAAACACTACGCGATCGAATGGCTGGACGTAAAACAAAGGCGCAAGCCTCGGGGACATCCGATTACTCTCTAACGCAGAAGGGAGGAAATTAGCATGATGAATTACACGAGTTACCAGTACTGCCCCCCCAGCAACACCTGTGTTGGTGAGAAGGACAGGTGATGGAATTCGTCCAAATACCCCGCTCCGATTGGCCTAAATCGATATCCTACAATTAAATGAACGGATTCTCGTCAATTAAAGTCGCTGCGGCGGCATCAAGAGGCTACATATAAGTCGCGGCGGCTTGGCGTTTCATACGCGGTTTGACGAAAAGAACTAGAAGTCGAGAACGTGTATAACATGGATGAGACGGGATTTGCAGTGGTAACGACGCAATCGACGTGGAATAATAGCGGATTTAACTCAAAAATGAGTGGGACACTCGGGAGCAGCCTATGTATGTGTGTGCTCTCACGCCCGCGGGCCTTAAGGCCCATTACGCTCGAAAGCCCCCCACACCTCTGACGCCCGCGGGACTTAAG
>JPJZ01000070.1:0-35198 GCA_000750815.1 Pseudogymnoascus sp. VKM F-4516 (FW-969)
CTGCTGCTACCACTATATCAGCCTTCATCCAGGCGGTTTTGTGCGCCCTTCTTCCCATGGGATTAGGTACCTTAATTGGCGTCCCCCAGATCTTGTCAACGCCAAGAATACTACAGAGAAAAATCAACAAAGGGATGTGTTGAATAAGGTTATCGCGCAAATTAGGCTTGACACCTTGCGACAAATCGAACAACGCAGAGGACCAAGTCCGTGGCACCCAGATTCGACTACCGGAATCACCGGCTCCCAGCAGTATGCACCGGTGGACGACGTAGATTCCTGTAAGTCAAGTCAACTTGACTTGTACCTCACGTCTCTGAAGATTTGAACGCTAATATTTGCGGTTCTATAGTTGGCGATGAGAGTTCAGATTCCGACGGTGGTGCGTTATTGTAGTTAGCTCAAGAGACATCATCATAGACCCCCAAGATATCTAATATTAGTCTAACCTCGCTAGTCGCTTTTCTAGAAGAGGTTATATGAGTTTTTCGCTCATTCGAACTATTTATTTGGTGTCACATCTCCGCCTCCCGTGATTGCTGTGTAATTCTGGCCCGAAGAATCAAGCAGAACCAGGCAACAACATCCTGAAACCTGTGATCAAGCTTAAGGGGCACGGCACGAAGTAAAGGCCGTAGCCCAATGGAATAGAATTCTATAAGTTGGTTCGCCCTTGGAAATCACAGGTGCGATTTAAATTGGCCACGTGATCACCTGTCACACCATTGCCATATATCTAATCGCCGTTTAGCACTTGTAGAACCAGTGTAGAGGCTCTATCATCCACGGTTGTGGTGTCCTTATTGACGGAAGCAACCTACTGACATCAGAAGCAACAAAGCCTGCCACCATCCGGTCTGTTTGCTACTGAACTCTCAAGATATGACAATCAATTCAAATCATATGCATGCTCCCGTCTCGTTGGCACAAGCTCCCTACCTCCCGTCCACACCATGAAAAACATAAGATATAACCTTTCCTCCCCATTTTCCTTCATGCTCACTCGAGTTATTTATTTGGTGTTACATCTCCGTCTCCTCCAGTGATTGCCGCTTACTACCAAAGCCTATCGCAGCTCGCCACAGCCTGTCCCGAACCCATTCTTACATTTCATCCGCTGCGTCCTCTGCTACGGCCAAATAATGAAAATGAAGGAGTTAATAACTCAGGAAATGGAGGTCCTAGCATAGCGTAATTACATGGCGTATTTACATGTTTTTATATTTCCAACCCTCCTTTTAAGTTCCGTGCAACAATATGATGCTGTTCTTATCACCTGACACACTCATTCTAAATAATTGAGCCAAAACGCTGACGCAAACCACTGGCTCCAGACTCTCCTTGGCCATCCTTGCCGCCGCTCCTCCGCACTACCCTCTCGTTGAGTGGTCGATCAACGTCTCTACATGCGACAATCCTGTTATGGATTTTCTGTTCGAGTTGATCCCAGTCGAGAAACCGACCCAGAGTAATCCAAGAACTGACACCACGACACGTACAACCTGAGTGCATAACCGCAGAAACATCATCAATGGTTTTCCTCATAGTGAAGAGTTTCCGCATGGTCTAAAATCTTGATGACTAAAATAACAAAGTATCAGATAGGAAGAGTTTCCGCAAGATTTAAAGCTTTATCCAATCTCTCAAGCTTGTACCCAATCTCGGTCCTGGTACTGGAAGTAGCATAGCTCTCGGCCGCGATGTCAGCCAACTCTGCATCCGAAAGCGTCCCTACATATTCGGGACTAATTGCTCTCACTGGACCATTAGAACCCAGATAGATCCTCTCAACGACTTGCAAAACTACGTTGTCCATGTAGCGCTTCAAAGCAACCTTGTAGTACGCTTTGAGTATATCGTGAATGTCGTTCACGGCCTGGTCCTCATTACTGAGATGTGCAGCACGCGTGATAGCGGCTAGGTCAATTGTCTGGTACTGACCATCCTCCAACCCGAGCCCCTTCAACCGGTTCACGACTCGCTCTTCACGTGTATTCGCCAGCGTATCCGCAAAATAGTGGTTGATTGTTTGAAGGATACCACTTCTTTCATCAGTTATGATCTGGCTAAGTTGCATAATGGCGGCGTCGTGCGCAGTGTTGAAAAAGGTAAGATTACGCGCCTCAATTTTAGCACGAAGGACATCCTCCGGAACGAGACTTTCTAGGACCGCCTGGTTAAAATTGCGAACGATCTCCTCAACTTTGACTATATGCTGTTCTGCTAGAGGTCCCCAACGTGCGGACTGCTGCCGGAACAAACTCTCGAGGACGCCTGGGTTGACGGTTCCAGGCAACTCCGCTCCACGTGACTGCCGATATTGTTCGAGAATCCAATTGTCAATGTTCTTGTTCCTCGTATGCTTTTCGAAGGGAACAGGGCCAAAAGACAAGTCGACGGTACCATCGACCATATTAAATGGCCTAGTATGTCCGCATGTCTCTATCAATCTACCAAAAGACTCGTTGGCATTTTGGATATGCATTCTGAGCTTGAGATGATGCTCGGGCTCTAGGTCAGAGTCGTAATGACCGGATAGGCTGTCAATTGCTGTTCTCTGATATGTGGCTACCAGCCGGGTCACGAACTGCCGCTGCTCCATAAATGTCTGTCGGGAAGGCCCTAGGGCGTCGAGCTCATCGCGGCATGTATGGACGAGCTTCCGAATTTCTTGAACGAGCCCGGGGAACTCGCCGCGAATGTGAGTATATAAGAGCTTCCCCAGAAACTTTTTCAGGGCGGGAATCCCCACCCGATCTTTTGACAATTGGTTGAAAGGCGCGGTATCGAAGAATTTCTTCTCGTTGATATGGCGCTGTTCCATTGTGACACCATCCTGGATCTCCTTTGTGGACCGATTCTTGACTGCGAACCACCCATGGTGCAGTCGTTCGACTGAATTCTGTGCAATCTTGAGGGCCTACTAAACGTCAGATAAACATTTCAATTATGCGAAGGCGACTCACTCCTGGCTCGTCACCTTCCTGAAGCGCATCACATTTGGTAATGATCCCAACTGTTCGAACTCCAGCAGGGTCAGCAGCCCTCGCCATTCGAAAGACCTCTTGGTTGGCTAAGTTGTTCCGAGCATCTAAGACGGCCCTAGAAAGGTTAGCCATTACTTTTCTTTAGGAGTGGAATATGTACATGATGATTGTACGCGGATCAGTGATGTAACGCTCAATTAACCCGCGAATGATAGCCTTGTCTTCCTCAGTCTGATACTTAGTCGGATCTGTAATGAGTCAAGGACATTCACTGTTTGTTCTCTGCATTACTTACTATGAAATAGACCTGGAACATCTACAACGCTAAGATTGGTGTGATTTGGACCAGACAACTCAATCTTCAGAATATCGTCTGAGAAGCGCTTCTCTAGGTTCTCAATATCATTATTTGGCCCTGGGAGGCCCATGTGAACCGCGGCCTAGAATGTGTGAGCTACATCTTTTCACATTCGGGATGCTCACCTCATCTAGGATGGCCTTAAATTCCTCGGCGTGGAACTTTTCACCAAGAAACTTTGCAAAGCTCTCGAGTTTGAGCTTGTGTGATTCATTGCCATTAGCAGAAGGGCCAGGTATAATAGAAACCTTGACTGAAGTCTCCGGGGTGCGGTGAAGAACGATTTGAGTGGCATGACGAGTACAGAGGTCACTTGCAATGGGAAAGTTTAGGTCCGTCAATCCCTCTAGCAGTGACGACTTGCCACTTGACTGATCTCCCACGACAACAAGCTGTTTTATGTATATCAGCAGTAATACGCACAGGGCAGCTCAAACGTATTCACCTGAGGAAGTGAGATGTCTTCGCTGACTCCAAGTTCCCGCAGCTGGTCGATAATGCGAAGTACTCGAATACGGTCAGGTGTATCAAGATCTTCCATGACTGACTTCCGAGCCATTTTGCTCGCATGATATTACGATATGGTCAACTGGTAAGCTTTGGGGGGAGAACTAATTATCTGAGAATTTCAACAGTGAGCCTCCTGAGTTAGATGTTATTGTCTCAGTCTCACTTTGGGCCATCCAGGGCTGGGTGATACTGCATCACGGTGCTGAGTTTCAGCCCAAGATCGGCAATATGGAGCAATATTTGTTGTGTCGCTTCATCGTGGGCAGTAATATAAACTTAAAGAATGGTGGTGGCCCCCGCGCGTGAAGCAACGAGACCACTTGAGCTGATTCGCAAGCCACGAGTCAGTTCACCGGTTCGAATGGCGCTGAAACAGCATCTCTTGTACTACCACATTCGCTCGCATCAGTGACTCTGTCTAGTAGCATGCAGGACCGAATGGACATGAGCGATTCTGTCCGCAGCATAATCATTAGATTGTCAGCCCATCTACACCATAACTGTAGTGGATCATGTGTTGGTCCGTATCAAGATGTATGGAAATTGAGTCAGCTTGAGTACCTCTCGCTGTATCAATAGGCTAATACGCTTACCAGTTGGGTGGTGTGTGTTGCCCTAACACGTCGCCAGAGATCTGTAATAACCTGTCATTGCGACGAAAAGATCCGCGCTCTGGGTGACCAGATCAAGTTGGGGGGGTCGCTGGAGGTGTTAGCCATCGGATGCAAGTATGCGTTGGCGTGAGGAATCAACGTGTCTCAATGGCTAGTCTTGATATCGTGCTACCCAGAGAAAGAAATGAATCGTGCAGGATAAAACCTCTTCAAGTCCTAGGCTTTCATCTCACGCATGACTAAACTTCGGACTGGAAGCTCCGTGGCAATTACTTTTGGTTTCCTCTACCGTGTCTCTCTCTAGATCGGCCTGCTTCACGTGAAGCAAACTTCGACAATGGCACCCACTACTATAGCCCAGATATCTCGCCTAGAACTCCAGGACCTTAGTGCTCCTTGTAGCTACTATCACCGATGTAAAGCAACTTTCTTCCTACAACTGGATTGAGGCACCTTCACCAACAATTGCTGTTCCGGGTACTCCACCACTTTGGTCCGCCCCAAGCGCCCCTCGGCAGCTGAAAAAAGACTCTGGGCTCGTCTATATCGCCCAAAACGCAGCCCGCCATCCGGACAGTCCGCTTGAACCCTTATTTCGGGCGTTGTCCATTACGAATCCTTCATTTGACATACGCTCGACTGATGTCGTGACGGATCGAAACAATATCCGTAAACTCCTCTCATTTATCAACCCCAGCATGACCAGAAACGGGCTTGAAACATTCACCATCAACATAGAGGTCACGAAGAATACTGCAATATTCTGTCGCGATGAGACCGTGACCCACGAGTTTATTGGACCAGATGAGTTTAAAGGCTATGGCCATGAATTCGAGAAGGCATACACAACTGGGCAGATCGGCGCCAGTACTGGACATCACAGAATTATCACTTACCGCTTTGGTGGCCTGAACTTCATCGTCCGCCATGAAACGGACGGATATGTTGACCATACAAAGATGTCCTCGTCTGATGATAAAGGTCCAGAGAGTGACAGTCTCTCGAGTATGCTGGGATCCTTATCTTTATCCCCGACCAAGGGCATTCAAATTACCACTCCTGGGTCAAAATTGAGGATCAAAGAAGAAGGCCAAATGATATCGCTCGAATCGACCCTCGAACTCAAAACACGCGTCATCCATAAGCGTATTGAAATTCGAGAGGTCGCACTGCAGCTCTGAATATCTCAAACTCCTAAGCTCGTGCGAGCTTACCACCAGAGGGGCACGTTTCAAGTACCAGAGGTTGAAGATGTAGCTGCAGTTATCAAGACTTGGGAAGAAGACAACCAAAGAGATTTGAGGAAGCTGGCTGCACTTATCAGCGAAATTATCGATATGGTGAAAGCGTGTGGTGGAAATGCTATTGTCAAGTATGACAGACTGGGAGATAAACTGGTAATTTGGAAGGTGAACAGGAGGAAAATGTTGCCAAAGGACTTGTATTCTATGTGGGATGATAGGATCAATTCTGAAGCTCCCTCGAATAGTGATACAGCAGCTGTCAAGCCTGTCAATGGCATCGAGAGCAAGCCTGATGGCAAGAGCGCTGTATTTCGCCCAGGAGATACGAAGGGTAAACAAGAAAGCGCAACGAACTGCGAAGGTTCTCAAACATGGAAGAATGACCCTGTAGAAGTTCTCAACTAGAATTCTAGCAGTTAGATACCTGAACTATTTATCGAAATGAGGCCAACATCTGAAGCACTTCTTGGGCGGTGGCATCGAAAGCTGGGGCTTTCGCGACAATCACCACCTAGCACCGAGAACGACTCCTGGAGGAACTACAGGGACGCCGAACTGCAAATACACCGTGGCAAAAACTCAATATGATGGCTTATGGAACTGGCGGGTTCCTGGCAATAGGAAGGGTGCCAACTACGCTGTGCGACTCGGAGACATACAGCTGTGTCTCGCTTGGTTCACCGGTTCGGACAGCGGGATGACTCGACAGATGCATGCTGCTGCTATCTCCCAAAATTTCATTTGTAGCATTCAGCTAATGAGAACTGATCAATGATGTGGGACGATGGTAGCATGGAAGAGGAAGCGTAAGAACCGGCGAATCCAGACAAGGTGAATCACCTTGAGAACCGGTGGCCGTTTTAATTAACGCATGCATCTACGAAGGTTATCCTCAAGTCTACCGCATGTTCCACCTACTGCCTGTGGCGCCTTGAAGAGCCTTTTGTGCCTACCATGTTTCAATATTATGTAGAAGCCTGTTATTGCTCCGACCGAGACCAGGTCACGTCTGATTCATAGGTTCCTTGCAATACACAAAGTTTTCATGGCAGCAAATTGGCATACAAATTAGGGTATGGAAAATCGTCTTAATGGACGCTGTCGGCAGCGGGACGCCACAGGTTCTTGGTAATATTGCAAAGCACTCTTAGTTGTCCAACCGTAATCTTACAACTTTAGTAGTCGACTACTGTATACGCTTTCGACAATATGAAGAGTGACAATCTTGCCATTGTGAGATTCAGCTCGTCAAGCACGAGAACGACATCTGATGTTGCACTTCAGACACCAGAGGAGTCTGAAGCCGCCCGGTTGTACGACTACCATCTTAGTCTCCTGAGGCCCGGTCCTACCCAGCAAAGTCTTCAGGAGGTCACGACAGCACCGATATTCACCATGCCCGTTGTTGACCACGCCGAAGCCATTGTCGACGGAAAGTCCTTACCAGCATTCCCACAGTACGGCTTGCTGGCTGGTGTGGCCGACGCCGTACGGGAAAATTTGAAAACTGAAGGGCCAGGTCACTCATTTGTCCAAGATCCTCGCATCTTCTTCAATGTAGCAGCTCCGTCGAGCACCTTCATTTGCGGCTCTCAAGGTTCTGGAAAGAGCCATACTCTCTCGTGCTTGCTGGAGAATTGCTTAATTCCCTCTGATGCTAACAGGCTCCCGCGCCCCCTTACGGGCCTTGTTTTTCATTACGATACTTTCATTTGCGATGCCGGAGGATCACCTTGTGAGGCTGCTTTTCTATCTTCAGATCCCAGGATAAAAGTGCGGGTCTTATGTTCACCAACCAACTTCCGTACGATCCAAGTAGGTTCACTAGCCCTTTTAGCTATCTAACTTCCTATTGACTACTCTCAAGCGTACATATCACGCTTTCAGCAACATCAAAATTGAGCCTCTGCGGATTAGCGAAGGCGATCTCAACACTAAGCGCATGCTCGACTTAATGGCGGTAAGCCGTGATGGAGGACCTATGCCACTGTACCTGCATGCCGTCTACCGAATCTTGCGGGAGATGCGTATAGAGCAGCAGGAGATGGGAATGACGTTTAGTTATGCCAACTTTAAGAAGCGCGTCGCACAGACAGAGATGACTCCCGCACAGCTTAGCCCGCTTACCCAGCGGCTTGAGACTCTGGAAAGCTTCATGCCAAACACGCAGACAGGAGTCACGAGCAAACGACAAAAAAGCAAGGTTGCAGTCCAGCACGGAAATGACTGGACTACTAAGGTGCGTTGGGTGTGCAGCGACATCTGACCACCACTTTCTGACGATTCTAGTCGGGTTGCCTCACTATTGTCGATCTCTCTTGTCCATGTGTTACGCCGGAGGGAGCTTGCTCTCTCTTCAACATGTGCCTGTCCATATTCCTTGAGCAAGATATGACAACGGGTCGAATCGTTGCGTTGGACGAAGCACACAAGGTGAGTGAGAAAGATCTTGAAGATCGCATACTTGAAATAACCTTTGTTTATAGTTCATGAATGAGTCTGCTGAGGCTCAGACTCTCACGGGTACCTTGCTATCCACTATCAGATTGCAACGCCATCTTGGTGCTCGCATCATCATCTGCACGCAGGAGCCTACCATTTCCCCAGCACTCCTGGACTTGTGCTCCGTCACTATTGTTCATCGGTTCACCTCCCCGGAATGGATGCGAAGTCTCAAGGATCACTTGGCAGCTGTAGCTCCAGGCATGGTTGACCAAGTGCCGGATGCTGGTAATAGACAAGGAGATCTGATGAGAGAGCCGACTTCGGGCGCGAAAAATTGCACTGCAAGCTTAATCTTTAAGAAAATTGTGGGGCTAGGGATAGGAGAGGCTCTTATATTCTCGCCCAGCGCGATTATAGACGCAGACGTAGCAAGCAGTGGCACCTTGGAGTATGTTAGGCTCGGCACGGGGTTTTTGAAAGTCAGGGTGAGAACGAGGCTGACGACTGACGGAGGCAAGAGCGTCCTGGCTGCATAGACGGCAAAAGATGCGAAACTAGCGATGTCACAAATGAGAATGAGAATGCGACGGATGAGTTTCTGATTTAATTCTGCACGAATACTGTGGGAAGGACTTCGAAACTGTTCGGAATGTAGTTCATACTCTTCATATCTCCCAGTAGTATAAGTTAACGAACATCGAACTTGATTAACACGCCTGACACATAAGTAATATCCAGCCTCCGTAGTCAACGTCGACGGGACTGCTGTGATAACCATTACAGAGGAGATACATGTGACTGCTAACTGAGCGCTGGTCTGGGTACAGGTCTGATCCAAAGCGAAGCTATCGATCTGCTCGGCGTTACTCAAGATGCACTGCATCAGAGGCCTAAGTCCGCAAGACGTTTCATGAGTCTATCAGTAGCAATATCTGATATGGCTACTGCGGGCTCCCCCTCTCCCTTCACTTTCAAAACACGGCCAAAAGAAATTGGTAGCTCTTCCAGATAGCGGACTTCGCTGGTCTTCGAATCAGATATACGAACTTGTCCTTGTCGTCGGTCTCCTTTCGAATCAATTATTGTGAGACAGCTCATGCCTCGATCGCAACCACCGATTTCCGAGCTTCTTTCAATAGCTACACCAGTCGCAGGGTCCCAATCATAACCCTCTTTAGCCCATCTCCATCTTAAGTAGGACCTTAGCTCTTTGTCCTTTGGCTTGACAGTCTTCCACTCGCTTTCCATTACTTTCATGCCTGCTTTTTCGTACATATTATCCCTGCAAAAGATCCTCCAAGCATCGCTGGCATATAGACCTACACCTTTAAGGTGCGCGACTTCTGATTCAGCTTGAATTGATCCTTTCCAAACCTTTGTTCTTATCTTTTCTGCTTGGGGAGGATCTGTGAGCCATCCTTTGGATAATTCGATGATCCACCGAGCCCGACGCGGAAGTCCGAGGCCCTGAAAGTATGTTTTGATGTCATCGTAGCTGGCTTTCGCAAGTATTTCTGGCTTGGGGTATTGAATAAGAAGACGACGGGCAGCTGGAATGGCGCGCTCGCCTTTAGTCTTGTTGAGAAATATGCATACTACTAATAGTTGAAACTGTAAATCTTAATCAGCACGATAAACCCTCCGTTACTTTGGACTGGACATACATCATCACCAGCGAATTCCTCCTCAATAAGCCCATAAGAAGATGCGGACAGCTCTGGTGAAGGCCGAGCAGATGGAGGCAATTTCGAGATACCCATCGGGTTGAGTCGCAGTTGCAGCAGCTGTAAAAACCAGTTATGCAATAAGTGTTGACTCATGTATTAAAATAATACAGTTGGGCAGTAATCCGTCGTTTGGTTGTTTGATATGTATATACCCCGCTCCTGCTGATGCCTAGGTAAGTAATAAGGCTCCCTGCATTTGTCCTCCTGCATAACGCCACAATCAGCTCTCGTATCGAGGGCTGCTTCTTCTGTGCTTTGAGTGGCAGGAAATAGGTCTAGGCTGGTGCTGCATTATCAAATCCAATGCTAACATTGTTATACGGATACCGCGCTTTCCTGCGTCCACACGTTTTGTGACAGCTGCATACCACAACTGAAGGACCTCTGACGTGGCAGCCTCTTTTGTGCTACTGGTTTCAGCCGCACGATCTCTTATTGTCCTCCCCATTTGTGTTTCCTGTCCTCTGGTACACGAATTGAGTGAGTGCAGGAAATAAAATTTAAATCGAAAAGCCAGCTAGAGCCATGAGTACCATCAGCAATGGTTCTGTGACATCCAGGTCTTCCAAACAGAAGTTTTCGGCTCAACTCAAGGAGCTTTTAGTGTCTGCAAAGAAAGTCCTAGGTAATGAAAGGGACATTGATACTCTTGATCGGGTCCTTGATGATAAAAAGGAGCTTGAAGCAAAGCTTAGTTCAAAAATCTCAGAAGGCCTAGCGAAGGACAAGGAGATTGCGAACAAAAGTCTCGAGATTGAAAAGCTTCAGATAGCAAAGAAAACGCTGCATGAAGAGTTTCAAGAGCAGTTCAAGTCTTGGGATACCGGAACGTCGAGGCAGAAGGAGCTTGAGGCAGAGACATCGGAGCTTCGCGGGAAGCTTGGGGGAGCGACCAGAAGAGCTGATTCCGCTAAGAGCAAAAACGCAGAATTGCAGCAGGTAATTTCGAACTGTCAAAATGACCTGGGAGATGTGAAGGATGCGCTGAACCGCACAAGCAAAGATTTACGGTCGAAGGAGAGGGAACTTTCTGGAGCTCTGTCAGAGCTTGAATCTTTCCAAGAAGAAAAGAAGGCACTAGGCCTGGAGGTCCTAGACCATCATGAGCTGTTTGTACATCAATACGTGTGTTGGGCAGTTGTTCTAACTCGCAAATAGGAGTGCGAGATTCAGCGGATTCATACAGAGTTTTCATAAGCTGGCAAAGGGGTTTTTCTTCACCCAATTTCCAGATAGTATGACATGTGTAAGACTT
This sequence comes from Pseudogymnoascus sp. VKM F-4516 (FW-969), assembly GCA_000750815.1. Lineage (NCBI taxonomy): Eukaryota > Fungi > Ascomycota > Leotiomycetes > Thelebolales > Thelebolaceae > Pseudogymnoascus > Pseudogymnoascus sp. VKM F-4516 (FW-969). Next base: position 11,141 of record JPJZ01000070.1, read on the forward strand.
CATAAATAATAGCATAGTGGTTCATGCTAACAAACTTTCAGGATGACCTTCAAGGCAGGCTTTACCAATCTGGGTTTACCAAAATGGCTCCTAAAAGCATACCCATATCTAATTCTCTTCCTTCTCAATTCCTCCGGATGGCCGCAGCGGAGAAAATAATTGCTCAGAAGCTATGCACAAATATATTCCGACAGTACTATCTGCCAGAAACCTTGGCTGACCGGCAAGCGATGGATAGCGTGCTGGAGCGACTGCTCCGAGTTAGCTCCCGTGACGAAGCCGTTTTTCGTCTTAAGTTACTGTCCGCTTACAAGAGCGAAGAGAACGCCCATGTCACGAGCGTTGTGAAATCTACCATACTGGAAGTTGTCACCGTTCTTGGTCCATTAATCTCTCCAGATTTACAGGGTGACTTCCAGTCTAAACTTGGCAAGCTCTTGCAGGAAGCCGTGAAGCTTTGGAGCCCTGTTCAGAGAAGCGCTGTAAGAGCATGTGTTGACAATGAACCCGAACATGATTGGGACTCATTCAAGGACTATGATGGGCTGATGGATTCGACTTCGGATCAGATGAAGCAGGCCCCCATTCCTCAAAATCCTATTGACAGCTTGTTTCCTCGAGTATCCATTGGCGACGATATAATATGTCAAGGTTACGCACTTTGGTCAAGTCAAAACATGGTGGTTGCTGCAGGTCTGGAGTGTAGTCTGGCAAAATCTCCCATTTTAGCCCACGGAAGATTAAGCAGTAGTCGCGCGGCAGTGGCACGGCAGGGCAGTGATAGGCGGAGACTTAGCTCAAGCACCTCTTCAGCTATTGGGGACGGGTGGACAGATACGCCAACCCCTACAGGAGCTCAGCGAGGGCATCATTCATTTTCAGATCATGTCACAAGTCGGAAGGCACTGGGTGGAAACCCTAGCTGAGAATAATGGGACTTCTAATTTGTGTAAGGAGTGTCGTATGGTGGTAACCCACAACCATGTTTCGCTAGATTTATCACGTAGGCGTGGCTGCTCATTAGTCTCGCAGCGCCGAACTCCGCGAAGTGGCCGAAGATGTAATCTTCATTTTATGCGGTAATGTAGCCACGTGCCTGACAGTGGTATAAGCTAATAGAGGTAAGTAGCCTACAGCTCTGGAAAGAGCAGCAATCTGCTGGTTATCACCCGGTGATACCAGCCAATGATCACACCTCAATATTCTGCTGCAAAGTTCCACGCGTAAGCAGACCACTACGACCACGTAAATATAACATACCGTTATAACAGCAGTATTCGAGCTGTGAAATGCGGAAGTAACTTAGTGTTGGGGGATGATTGAACGTGCATAATGGGGAGAAGGATGGACAGGGCTCTTCAAATGGCGATGACATTAGCCCCAATTATAAACACTGCAACTCTGAGACGAACCTTCCAAATCCAAGGTCGTATGATGAAAGTTTCTCCTGCCATTTTGCCCAAACAGGTCTGTTTGATTTCAGCGCAGCCGCATTCGTTGAAGTGTCCAGCTGTTGTTGCCTTGAGAGAATGCCCGTAGAAATGCTGCATAGAGCAACGCTCAACTTCATCTAATCATGTAAGAGAGAACAGGGGATTTCATCTCAAGGTAGACTGCTTTCTAAACATCTACAATGGGTTAGCGCTGTGCAAGGGTCCATTAACATTATAAAAGGCCACCAATTCCCCAGAAAGTCTTATTCACTTCTTCACCTCTTATATACTACATCCGATACCATCAGTAAAACAACTCGCCAACTACATAACATTCGAAGGCGTCGAAGTACCTACCATTCGCAACAATAAGGCGCATGCGCGCTTCCTCAGAGGCATATCGTCTGGGTCTATTATTGTTCGCAACGGCCAGTACTGTAATTCAGAGTTACTAGAAAAGGGGATGGAAGCTCAAGGTACTTCTGAAGCCACGGCAACTGCAATGGCTCGACGTTCAACTATTAGCAGTGATTTTGAGTCACTCGACATGGAGATGGAACGCCTACGTCTCCAAGCTCAAGCTACCCCCGAAGCCACGGCTACCGCCTTGGCTCATCGTCGGTTCGTAGTATGTCCAGTCTATCGACGTTTTACTAACATCTGGCAAGAATACTACTATCACATGGCGAGTGTATCTACTCGATGTATTATATGAATCTAGGCTCCGGTAGCTCGGTGTCTGTCTCAAACGGGTCTGGCAAGGCATGAGATAGTGGGTGGAGGTCTGGAGTCCTTAGACAGCTGTAGTATGCAGTTCACTATGTTTGCTCAGACTCTTGAATGGGCCCGGTTTCTTGTGTCTTCTCTGCGGAAATAGCCATCTATCGCTTATAGTGGTCACTGTTAGCCATGGGGCACTCATCGCTTATCTGGTCACGATACCTGGTGATCGAGACCCTCAGTATAACCAGATTATTCATAAGATAGCAGCGCTTATGCGCATCTAAAGACTATTGTATATTTAAAACCCATCGTGCGTTGCAAGCTGTTCGGCATTAGATAACTGTTATATTCCGCAGGTGAGCCAAATGTTAAGATTACCTGGACAAATGAAGCCATTAACGACGGTGGCGTAGTGTAAATCGTGGTGTGGTCACTCTGAAACTAAAATTGTTTCTCAGTTGCGGATACAACCGCGACTTTGAGCACCGGAGAGTAACAAAGACAGAAGGCAGGATATATACCTCGCCATGTTATTTTACGTTGTCGTGTGGCGGTTTACTTACACGTTTGTGGCACTTTGCAGCAGAAGTTTGACATGTATCACAGGGTGGTGGACAAGCAGACCGCTGTCCTTTCAAATTGTGAGCCATTATCTCGGTCAGCTTATTAAAACTCCCATGGGCATACCGGATCATCATTCCACTAGTACTTCATTCTTTTTGCCTCACAGAGGACTACTCTATGCATAGCAGTCAAGGTTCATACCATGGGATTACACATACGAGCAATACAAGGACGTTGTTCAATGAAGTGCGTCCAAGCCACGAATGCCGATCAGAACGGCTGAACGGATCTGCCAGTTTTGCCCCACCTGCTGTGTGGTCTGTGCTATGGATTCTCGTGCTTAGGAGCAAGCACGGTTGTTTCTTTCTACCGCCTTCCACTTCTATTTACCGTCCACCCTCTCTCTCAACTCAACCAACTCCCCATATTCGCTCGTTTTCTACAAGTGTCTCTATGAGAAGTGTGAGAGACCCCACAGATAATTTCGCATCGTACCCAACCGCCGAACAGCTGTAATAACTTCAAGGAAGGAGTCGATTGCAAGAATAAGTAAGTGGGTACCTGGTGTGGGTTCATTGAGACCATCGGATGGTGGCCCTCAAGTTTGTGATGCCAGAGTTACTGGGGGATTAGATCTTCAAGTAGCCAGGTCGTGCTGCCCTACGCGCTACCCATTTCATCTTTTCTCGAATGGGTTCGATTATCCCCCGCTCGTCTGTGTCATTCTACCCTCATCCATCTTCTATCCCTCGTACTTCTATCCCCCATCCTTATCCTATTTCTTGTCCGTCGTCTGTCCCTCTTTGTTCCTTGATCCTACTCTAGTTCATTTATCTCCCTACCCTGCCTACCGCTCACGTTGCCTCAACATGAGTTCAGGTAATCGTCACACGCAAATCAACCTTTTAAAGGCCTCAGCTGAGAAGCTGTCTCCCCAGCATCCTGAAGCTTCCGCTGTGCTACCTGCACTGTTAAGTTCCCTAGTGGGCGGCACTTTGGAGAGCACCACTAAGAAATTGATCTCGAAGAGATCTCGCTCCCCGACGGATGATACAGATCATACGCGCAGTGTCAAGATACCTAGGCTGCCCAGCATAAGTGAATCTGGGACCAGCTCATTTACGAACATCATAGCAAGACAAGAATCACCATGGGAAACCTACAAGAAACATTTCGATCTCGACCTTAACAGCCCTGTTACTGTGGCACAAGGGAAGGCAGGGCTCGTAGCCGTGAGGGAATTTTCGGTCGCAGCTGCCGAGAAGGCGCTTTATATGCATGGACGCGTACGACATTCCAACATTGTCGAGGCTCTTGACGCCTTCACTACCGAGACATCGTTTTACATTGTCCTCGAGCATATGCCCATCTCCCTTTACCAGATCGTAGAAAGTGCTAAATATCCTACCGAACCGGAACTAGCAGCTATCCTCAGGCAGGTGAGTCACAACCAGCAGCCGCGTTGGTCACACACTGACAAGGAGCACGGCAGGTCATCGACGGCTTAGCCTATCTCGAAAGCGAGGGTCTCGAACATGGTTCTATCAATTGCCAGAACATCCTCGTCAGTACCGAGGGCAATGTTAAGATTGGTTAGTTATGGATAATCGGAGGGGGGTTTCTGCTAATGCGAACTCATAGCAAACCAACAATGCTGTGAAAAACCTCAGAGAAATCGGGAGCCTCGGGATGTGAGAGCGCTCGGAATCATCACGATGGAATTAATGCAAAAGTACACCCAGGACAATGGAGCAGTCGGCGTAGACAATTTGGATCGTTGGCCTTCTGGCTCCGACGCCGTCACATTCCTTTTAGAGACAAAGTCGGCTGGGTCCGCACGCGAATTAAGAAAGGTACGTAGTCCTTTCCAGCCATGAGTTACTTGCTGACATTACCAGCATGCACTTCTGCGACATGGTGACCAGAAAGAGGTTCTTATGGGTTTGGTCTTTTTAGCTGAAATTTGTGCACGCAGATACTTTTCGTGCAGCGCGTAGATTGGACTCGAGCTTGCCCCAGTCAGGACTGAAAGCAGATGAAGCTGAAATGCTTCAACAATTTACGTCCTAGAAATAGTTATATTCCTAGTTATGTCGTGGCTTGGCTATTCTGTTTGTTGATTGGATACTATGCCGTTCCTCCCGTACCATCAACTCTAATTTTGATCATTTTCTGATATGTCAAGTTATTGCACCCTGCTAGGCACCTTTTGTCCCATCCGATTTATCCCCTCTTATTCCATCCCTCTTATATCATCCGATTATCCCAGTTGACGGAAGCTCATTTCTACTACCTATTCCTCACGGTGAAAGAGACCCACGGTGAAGTGACTAACTCCTTCCGCCTTCTTCCACAAGGTTCTCTGCGCAACTGCCTCGAGGTCCTTCGCTCCTCTGTCTGCGCTTCAACTACGTCTCTCCAACCCAACCTTCATTTGCGCTTGATAACCTTCACATTCACTCAGTGGTGGCCACGGAACACGACTGGTATAGGAGATATCGATGCGTGCACAGATTTTAACATGCTTATAGTTAGAAGTACCCATCATTTTTACTGCATGGTGGGTTTTCCTCCACGTAGGGAGCGACATTATTCTGGAATGCTTATTTTAAATTACACCATCAGCCTCTTTCGGGGTTGGTGAGTGCGAGCTATATCATATGTGGCGACATGTTTCAATCCAAGAACCCTCTTCATAGAGTCGCCGTGAAGCTTCGCCGCAGCGCGTACAATCTTGTGTTGAAAGGCTGGATGTGTTTCCTCATGTACTATTCAATAAAATACTCGAAATCGGATTGAACTGTGACGGGTGGTAAATCCCTCCATACAACACCCTCCTTGATTATAGAGTTAATCTGGACCTTCTCGTGCTCCATCTACTCCAGCCTCTCCTGTTCTATCCGTTCCTGCTCTATACCCTCTTGTTCCATCTGTTCCCGCGCAGCCTGTCGTTCCTTCTCCATCCGTAGCAGGTCCAACCTTTCCTGCGCCAGCCTCTCGTGTTCCTGCCGTTCCTGCTCTTTCTTCTCGCGTTCCTGTTTCGCTCGTGCCCGCCTCGCCTTATCCAGCCTCTTCCACCTTCGCCTCTCCCTCTCCTGCGCCTCCAAAGCTAGCCTCTCGTGCTCCGTATTACCGGCCCCACCCTGAGATTGACCAGAATCCTCAGCCTCTCCTCGGGCCTGGCTTGCACCCAATTCTTGTGCATAATAGGACAATATGAGGTCCATGTCCCTTTCCATGTGCTCACCCGTGCCATGAGATTCGCTCGTTCCAGGTCTTGGTGGCTGACTGAAATCGGGGCTTGGCCCCCTAAAATGGGAGCCTAGTGGCGAGAGACTTGCACTGCCGCGCCCAGTTGCGGGCATCTTTGTCGGTCTGCCGGAGAATGCGAAGTACACAGATCTCCGGACGAAGAAGGACGTGATTCCCTCGCCTTGTTCCTGCCTCTCGTCGTGTAGATGATGGATAAATAAGGAGCCGCGATCTTCTTCATACGCCCGGCAGCGGGGTATCCCACACCTCAGAGGCTTTGGAAGGCCGGGTCCAGACGTGACGAGGAGAGGTCTTGACGGCGAGCAATCCGCAGGCATAGCCCTCGCGTCTGGGTATTGCTGTAAGGCAACAATCTCGGAAGAATCAAATCCTAATTGCCCTGCAAGATCAGCATAGAGGCGTAGCACTGCTCTATCTGCTTCCGGCGTCGTTTTCTTCACACGGTCCTCCCTCACGCCCTCTCTCGGCATGTCTGGGTAGTGGCGCTTGGCATAGGCATTGATCTGACGGCAGCCCAGATCAATCCTGTTTTTCAGGGCCCCCCGCCGATATAAGAAAGAGTTCTCCGCGACCTGTACCTTCACCTGGTCCTCCACCTGGTTCACCCGGTAAATCGGCGCTCCAATGCATCAGAGACGTCCTGCTCGGGAGAGAGACTTATCAGCCTCTTCACGCAGTCGGCACAAAGTTTCGGCACAGATAAGCCAAGATGTGTCAAGTATGATTTTGGAGAAGAGCGGAAGACAAACAGTGGGGTGAAGTATTTTCACATGGAAGGTCGTTATCTTGATTTTGATGGAAAGGTACTTGGTGTAGCAGTGATTCATCTTTCAATCGACAAGTTTCGTGGCGCCAAGCGGATTGATACTCTTGAAGTATTTCCTCTTCATTGCCACCCAAACGAAAGCGATGCAAGGGCACAACTACTCACGTGTGGTCATAGATTTCTTGGATTGACAGGTATCCATCACGTCGAGTACCATGGGAAGGCCTTTTACATGGAGAAAGGACGTCCAATTGAGGTGACTATCAAGGGCCGAATCATGGTTGATCCGGCCCACTTCAGAGAATCCAACCCGAATTACAAGAGACCCAGCATTAGCGAGCCTTCTAAGTCTTCATCTGATATTTGGCTCTTTTTTCGATGTGGATGGTACCACTGAAACGTCTACCGACGTCGTCAAAAGCATCGGGAAGGAGTCAGCCGAGGTGGCTGGAGATGACGTGCTCCTGTGCAGCCCGACGGTACTCGGTTTCAGCCTCGACAGGAAGTTATGGCGTAAGTATCCCGGGTCAGTATGGTTGAGGTTCTTGTCCAACTGACACGTTTACAGTCGAATTTGCCATTGATGACATTGAGGACATCAAATGGCAGCCTGCTGCTCTCGCCCATCTCCAAATCCCTGACAAGAAAAAGAAGGCCATACAAGCTCTTTCTGAGGCCCACATGACACGAACATCTGGTAACGGTTTTGATGATTTTGTTGTTGGAAAAGGCTAGGGCCTCAACGTGCTCCTACAGTACGGTGAACTGATCATATGAATTAATAATCGCATGCTGACTTTTCTATAGCGGCCCACCAGGTGTGGGGAAGACTTTGACAGCTGAGGTCCTATCTGAGCATCTTCAGAAGCCACTCTATTCGGTATGTCTGCTTAGACACCATCTTACCGCACATACTAATAATATAGGTCTCCGCGGGCGAGTTGGGCACGGGTGCAGAAAGCGTTGAGGCGCGCCTTCCAGGTATCTTCCAACGCGCTTCAAGATGGAAAGCTCTTCTCCTACTTGGTGAAGCGGATGATTACTTAGAGCAGCGCTCGCCGTCGGAGATAATTACTTGTATTTTATCTATACTAGAGGTGATGATCTGAGGTGACGCTATAAGAGTTGTCGTTGATACCGTCTGATCAAACAAATGGGACGCAAGTATTTACACTAGCAGAATAATGAAAGCGAATGCAATATCATGACATGTAGAAGGTAGTAATTCAGCAGTGAAAGGATCTGGACAACACCACAAGGATAGTGAAGGTGCAAATGTAACTTGGGACGACGACCTCCACCTACTCATGGTAACTGTAGCCTATGTGGGTGGTGACTGCCGCGAATTCCGCAATCCACTTGAGATCCACTTTATCCCAATCACACTGCAAGAGCGGATGCTAAAATGAATTAGTAGAGCTTCGTCAAAGAATGTGGTGCTGGTCACCTGCAGCAGCTCGTCAACAGACGTAGCTGAGGTGGTCATTGAGAGGAACCCAACTGCGTTGCAGTCGGAAGGCCACCGCTCAAGGTCACTTACACCGATGGCTCCATCATCTTTAGTGTATTTCTGCATTAGTTCCATTGTTATGTTCCCCAATGCTCTTATGTCCCGCGAGTGTCCCTGGTCCGACGACGTCAACTCCTGGCAGCGCTCCTGGCCAGCTGTGCGTTGTTAGTAAGAACTGATCAGAGCCTAACCCCTAACTTACCGATCTTAATGTTCCCGTCCGTGTCAAGGAGAATGTTGGAGCAACTGAGGGAGCCATGCTCAAGCCCATTCGAAGCGAGATACGCAAGACCTTCAAGGATCTATGCCAGTCAGCAGAACATCACGTCTCGTTGCGGAGACGCACCTGTCCAAGTATAGCTGCCAGCTCGACCTCAGTGAGAAATGGAGGAGACTTTGCAACATGGGCGAGCGAGATAGGGACGTGCTCAAACACAGCATAGTAAGCGCCCTCAAAGCTGAAGCACTCCAGCATGTCATGGAAGTTATTGTGGCAAACTGTCTGTAGCAAGCGAACGTCCCTCGCATAATCCGGACCCTTGAGGCGCTTAACGATGAAGAGATCGTGGGGATATGCCCGATTAGAGGCAACGGAGACAAATTCACCAAAGTTGAGCTTGTAGTGCTCACGGAAAGAGTCCCACGGCGACTCCCGTTTGATTGCTATAGAGTCGAACACGCTGACGCCATTCTTGGAGGCCTGAACGAGTGCGAGAGATTTAAGGCCAGGTTTGGGGACAATTTCATCGCTGCCTGCGGTTGGCGTACTTTTGAAGAGTTTTGCGGCGCCATGTCTTTGTTTTGAAACAGGGTTACTCGGACCAATTATGTCAATCATGGTAATGCGTTTATTAGAAGTGGAATCCATCCTGTAAAGAGCCGTTGAGGTGAGGAGAACGAGAAAGTAGTTTGATGAGTGCTAGGAAGCAGGTGGGCGAGTGCCTTATAAAAGAAAAGGTGGCTCAGGGATCACACAAGGGGGTCAGAATTTGGATGGAGGTGGTCACCCTGATGGTGGTAACCAGCCAAATTCTGAGGGTGGTCACCCTGCCTATGTGTTAGTAGGCGCGGTATCGGCGAGTCTTAACATACTAAATCGTCAAGAGCGTCACAGAACTAAGGCATACGTATAGTAAAGATTTTCCGCAACGATTTGGCCATAGTTCTAAGGCATTTGCTTCGGTGCATTATTTCAGGCACATTGAATTAATGTACCACAATATCGGTGAACGTGTTGCTGGCGCAAATCGTTCGCTACTTTGTAACTAAGGCTACATTCTTCTCACATTGTTCGTCCAATTGCCACCTATTCTCATTGAGGTAAATGGCGTTCAATTTTGGAATGAGCAGCGATCTGCTGGTTATCACCCGGTGATACCGGTAGTTGACCGCACACCTCAATTTTCTACTGCAAAGTGCACCACGCGTAAATGAACCACCACAACCACGTAATATAACATAGCGCTATAGCAGCACTGAAATATGTAATTAGATTCAGAATGAATGGCCCCCGAACCAGCAACCAGGAAAGGGCCAAATGGCGAACTGAGTGCAGAGAAAAGTTAGCCAATCACATTCGTGAGTGTACTCGATACGTAATAAGCCATATTTAATTGTGTCATGTGACCAGACTCTGAAGGCGGTGGTCAAAACAATCCGGACACTTTGCGCCTAGACACTTTGCGCCTAGGCGCAAAGTGTCCGGATTGTTTTGACCACCGCCACTTGCCGCCTAGGCGCAAAGTGTCCGGATTGTTTTGACCACCGCCTTCGTTATCAAATCACGTGCGCTCGCTCCCAACTTGGACTTACTATTCTCCCAACCGATGTCAAGCTCATAACAACACCAGAGGATGTGTATCAATGGAGTATCTTAACACCTGGAAGGGCTGCGTTGTTTAGTAGACAACTAAGTAAGCACTCGATTGGGGCCTATATCGACCTGTGCAACGGGGTTGGAGTTCATTTTAAGGCTGTGCTCGGAAAAGGCGCTGCAGACTATGAACCAGAAACGCGACTCGTTACAACAATTACAGCTTTTGAAGCGCCAGAGAAGAGTAGAGAACATCCTTCTAGCGATGCAATCACCTTTCAACTTAGTGCTAAAGAATGGCGTGAGAAATTTAATACAGAAGTGGCTAAAAGAGAGGCTCTGGAGATGGAGATGATGGGAATCAAAGAGGAAAATGTGGATTTGTTGACAGAGATGCAAGCGCTTCGCAAAACAGAAGCGACACGGACCCAACATCTTGAAAAAGCATGGGAGATTCTGACGATGTCATCGCGCATACTCCAAGAGCGAGCATCAAAAGCAACTGAGGACTCTCAGAAACTTCTACGCGCCGCAGCTTACCTAAAGCTAGAGAGCAATCCATGTGTGTCGTCCGAAGTAGATTCATCGATATAATTCGCTCGAGTAGGAGGGCTATGATTTCGCTGGGTATGTGAAGAGAGTCAGGTGAACCTAGAATAGGTAGATAAACAGATTATGCAGATAAACCATTTCTCTCAAACAAGCTCCCAGCCATCAGCTAATCTCATTGCCTCTGAACCATTCTGGGCCCCTTCCTCCACAACTATCCAGTACACTGGTCGCTCGCCGAACGACTGCACACCTCACGACTGCAGCCGCACCTGCTCCACCAAACTTCCTTCCGGTACTCCGTGCTGCTTCTTTTTCCAATGCTTCTCAACATCCTCCGCTGACCTTGATCGAAAATCGAGACAATGCCTACATCGAAACCCATCTACTACTCGTATCCCGCGTTGTGGTTTTAATCCATCCTCTGGAACGGTTTGCGTCTTCCCCCAGAGCATCACCAGGGCGATCGAATCAATGAACTTTGCCGTCTCCTCTTTCTTAATATTATGCGTTTTTTGCAAGTGTTTCTTCAACATACTCGACGAGATTGCCTCCATGCACTCGTCACCCTCACATATAACTCGCAGGCACTCATGGTTTAATGTTATAAAGTCTTCTGGCTTCGGTAGCAGATTCTCTGGTTCGAACAAGGCCTGGTCGGTCATCTTCGCTTGTGCCGGTGTTGCTGGTGTTGCTTCGAACCTCGAATGTAGGGATGGAGAATTCCATATAATAGGATGCGTGGGGGAGTCATGGACTTTTGAGTATTTCAGGCAAGGATATAGACATGAGAGTATGTTTTGGTCAACTATAGGAAGGATCTACGATAGACATAACACAAGAAGCCAACCATGTACAGTAGGAGGTATGATCCACAATAAAACTGCCCATACTTTCTACCTCTCACACTAAGTTTCACTCTGAAGCGGGCCCTATGAGAATGGAATGGAGGAGCGTCAAGCTGTATGAGACTCCGTACCTATAGAGTTCTGTCGCCGTGGACCGCGACTCACGACATTGTTGGTGCAGATGAGTTTAAAGGCTATGGCGACGAATTCGAAAGGCATTCACGACTACGCTGATCCGCGCGAGTACTAGACATCACAGGATTATCGGTACAAAGAGTCCCTCATCTGATGCCAAATCAAGGGTGTATGCCAGTGGCTTCTGGTGAAACCATTTCATATAGAATTCTCACTGAGATACATAAATCCTGCTTCAATGCATGTGAAAATCACAGAAAAGTTCTTCCTTAATTTGCGTAAAACTACCCGCTGAGGAGATTGCTGCAGTCATTACCAACCCCACCGCCCTGGCCAGATCAAATGTTATAGTCTCGCTATCACCTCTTATCCTTCTCCGCACCCATCTCTAGAGTAGCCTCAATAATATCAGTCCCTTGCCTAAGAAGAATCAGCCTCAAAATGGCTTGTGCATTCTTCTCATTAACTAAAGCGTATGAGGGTACCCCTCCGAGTCGTAGCCGCGACGAGGCAGCCAGCGGGCCTCGATCTTGGTAATCTTGCTTCCTAGTTCCCGACCAGAGTCGAATCTAGTTTCAGAAAAGAAGAGTCGCTCGATGTTGGATAAGAAAGACTTGTAGTCAGGGAGTATACCGCCGTTACTGATATCTACCATCAGGACCGCACCAAATATTGGGCGTTCGAAATGGCATATGAGGTTTTGTCAGCATGGAGGCGGATGGCGACTCCCTCGCCGCCGGGACCCCATAGCTCATTACCCCACATTACTACGACGGGCACCTCCACTCGTGATCTCTAACCACTTTGGGAAAGCATTCCCGCCAAGACCCCGTAGCTCATTACTGTTGTAATAGTTACGTGACCCAGAACCGATGTCTTCCCTTCCGTAAATTCAGGCAGCGAGATACTTAGACAGGACAATACAACTCGTTACTCAATAATTACTGCGCCAGCAATACAGCACTACAACCTCTTGCGCTCCCTCCACTCATCCTTTTTTTCACCGGTCGGCGTTAACAACTCCCCGTCTTGTACCGTGCGCTATCACTATCACCGTCACTGTCACCGTCACTGTCACCGTCACCGTCACACCCCCAATCCTCCCCCGCTCCGCCCTCCATCCTCCCCCTCACCTTTTTATCAGTTCGGTCCTCGGCGGAAATACGTGCCTATTCTAGTTCTGCTTCTTGTTCTCGTTGTCACACTCAGCAATCCCTCGTCGCCTCACGTCGACTTCACCGTCTACGCCGCATCCCTTACCTCGGCGAGTCGTGCTTGTGCCAAATAGTTGCGAGTGACGGTGCGATGAAGGGCAAACAGAAAAATGTTTGCCACACGTGCAGAGCCCACAAGATCGGAGTAAGCAAATCAACAAGCGCGTCGCGGTCAGCCTTTTGACAGTCGTGCGTAGTGTGACGGCGCGGTGCCATCCTGCACTCAGTGCCGTCTTACTGGACGACAGTGTAGAGGCTACAAGCTTGATCCCATTTTCGTACCCTACTCTGCGAATTCTCATTCATCGAGGAAATCGCTGTCGCCTGTAAATCCTCCCAAGGTTGACCGCGCGGCTCGCAGAATCGGGCACAATGATAACCCAGGAACCAGCCAAATACGAGCCCGACCATGTCAGATCTCCCGACCGATCGATACCGCATCTTCTAGCGAATTAACAGCCATAATTGTCGGTCGCTTCCTGCCTAGGTTCCGGAAGAACCCGTTCTTGTTCGATACAAGCACAAGTCAAGTCTGTGGAGCTTGGGTGGAGATGCTGCCGAGCATTGTAGCTCGAGCCAACTCTGGAGAGCTGATCACAGCAGCGGCTAGGGCCTTTGGACTGGTCGTGCTTGACAGAGGTCCGGAAGGCAAATACAAAAACTTCACGGCGTTGATGCGTACGTGGCTACGTTGGAAAAGCTGAGCTCTGCCATACAGTCGCCCCAGAACTTCTTCAGAATAGAAACTGCGGCTGCAATTGTATGCTTGGCTATGGTAGAGGTACGCATACATATTCCATAAGGATTGGAGCTTCCTGATGACTAATTTACCTTAGTTGATGCTCCCAAAGTCAGATAGCAACACTCTTGCACATTTTGGAGGACTCGCTGCGCTGATCAATATGTATTCCCCCGAGGTGTTTGACTCCGGGGACTTTCATGTTATTTTCGTAGGCTGTCGACCTGTTCTTGTGAGTAATCTGACCAAAAAGCGGCTGAGCCAATGTTCTGACCGAGTTGGTAGTTGTTACAAGCTTTGACGCTACGGAAATCAACATTTCTTGCCCGAGAAGAGTGGCTAAGAGCACCGTTCCGCTACCACTCACCTTCCGAAATGCAAACGCTCATGGGAGATATAGCTGTCCTTCCATCTATCTTGGAGGGGATAGATGGTGTGCAAACCCTCCCTCCAGAAACGGCCCTGCGAAGTGCTTACAAACTAAAAATCATGTTGTCTGAGGTTCTGGTTCGCCTATCGAGATGGGACGACCAATTTGAAATTAAAAATAAACTTGACTATAGATCTCCACAACATGCAGAATTTGCGCACTGTTGGCAAGACGAAATATCGGATTTCTGGTTTTCAAGCTTGCTTGCAGCGAACGTATCCACCTATATGTGGGCTTTTAAGATCATCTGTTTTACTGAACTGGCGAAATTGAGCTTACTTCTTCCTAACTGCGATGGTCACAGTATTTCAAGAGTAGGAGATGCGTGGGAAGAACACAAAGCAAGACTATCTACGTTGGCTACTAGGATCTGCCAATCCATGGAATATTTGTTACAAGACGAGATGCTGCTTTACGGGCCAGCTGCTGCTATGTGGCCTCTAGGGATTGCGTACAATGTGTTAGTTAGAGATATGGAAGGCAACAAAGAACAGATCAAGCGTTACTGGGAGTTTCTCGATAGAATTCGCGACAGAGGGTTTTTGAGCGCATCTGTTGGCACAACGGAAGCTTGTTCCAGAGTTTTGATTTGCTGTACAAGTACTTTACTCAGCCATTTAGTCTTGGGCATATGTCCGTATTATCACATTTGTCTAAATTAGATGTCTAAATCTACTATGAACTGATTGATTGATTGATTTACCATGTAAGCTTCTCGCGACTAAGGCTATAAGCTAACCAAATCTTTCCGGTGTTTGCCGTTGCTCCAGTTCAAACACAGCAGGTCGAGCCTAACTGTGGTTGCCATCGACCATCCGCTACTTGTATAAGACGCGTCTCAGCAATCTCTAGATTACTTATAAATGCATTTCGTTGTAGTAGCTTGCAATGTAAGCTGCTATAGTCTCGATTTAACAGAATACTATTAACGCCACCACAAATTCTATGGAATTGCCGCTAAAATTCATCGACGGAGAACTGCTGTCCTCTTCATCTCGAAACGACGAGGAGGTATGATTCTTCAATGGTTTTTCGATGCTTGAAAGATGCCTCAAAATCCAGAATTATCCCGGGGCTCCTCTTGAAAGGTATAGCAAACCGAAACAACTACTAATATTGCGAGTCGAAGATGCGCCTAGTACTTGTCTGTGTGGGAGAGTCCAATGTTCGAAATACTTACCAGAACTAAATCCTTCATACCTCCAGACTCGTTCTTTGCCATAAACGATATTTAAAGGAATGAGCATAACGTATTTGTATAACGAGTGGTGCATGTCAACGAGTGGCGCACTTGGTATCATCACACCAAAATTTATATGTAAAGGTACCTTGTCACGTTTTGTCAGAAGTACCATTACATATAAATTTTGGTGTGATGATACCAAGTGCGCCACTCGTTGACATGCACCACTCGTTATACAAATTACGTTAGCCATTATAATTAAGCTTAATAATATGAAAATCCTCAATATAATATGCAAATTGCGGTCAAAGATGTAGTTCTCAAATCTCAATGCATGTTGTAGATGGGGATCTAGTACCGGCAAAAGAAGTGACAATAGGCGTGGTTCTAATTTCAGATTAAAGACCCTATGGGCTTGCTGTAGCTTAACTGTTTGGCGCTGTTTTTGATTATGAATGATACTAGGCCAAATACTAATATTACAATTCAATAACAATACGCCTGTTAACCAGCACCTCTAGTCCTTGTGCTTGGTCTCACTGGGAGACACGGATCCTGGCTTCTCGTCATCTTGACTGGCAACGCCATTCTCGACATTCTTAGCCGGCTTCTCAAGGGAAAGACCTTTCCTGCTGTAGTCGAAGACTCTCGAGGCGTCTTCAGCCGATAGACGCTTAGTCTCGGGGAATATGAAGAAGATAAAACAAAAGTAGAAGATCAAAATGCCAATGTATACCGCATAACTAAACATAGAACGGTCAGTGGTTTGAGAAGAACAGCTGAGAAGAGTTTAAGCACTCACTATCGCCATGCGATTGCTTTGAGCGCGATCGGGTTGACAAATTGGTTAAAAGCGTTGGCCAAAGTGGCAGTACTGGTGAAGAGAGCCATCCCTTTGGATCGGATACTAAAAGGCAAAATCTCGACGGTGTACGTTATTGGGAGAGGAGTGAATGCCATGTCATAAAACCCAAAATAGCTGCGTTCAGAGAGTCAATCCTAAGCCCCTCGCTCTTAATTTGCAGAAGAACTCACACGAATAGGAAAGGGATAACAGCGATACCCATGGATGACAGTTTGGTTTGGGCGAAGCCGGCAGATAAACCCATAACAACGACGTAAGAGCACAGCATTCCAGCAACCGATGTGAGGAACAGAGGCCGACGGCCAGCCTTGTCACAGTACACAGCAGCGGTGCTGGCGAGGAGCAGATTCCAAAGTGCTGCCAAGTTAGCAATAATATCCAAATTTAAGACAGAGGAAACAAAACAGGCTACGTAGTCTTACCTAGACCAGCGTTGATCAAAGTGATCTGAACAGGAGAGTCAATCCCAACAGAAACGAGAACTGGCGAAAGAAAACTAGAACACGGCATCAGCTGAAGTGTCACTCCGATGTTGCAAAATTCAACTTACTAGGTGATAATACCATTGCCCATCCAGTTCAGAGAGCATGCCAAAGCCACCAACACGGCCAAACGCCTCCTATTTCCAGGTGTTTGCAGGAAAGACAAGAAACTTGCATCTTTCTGGAGGAATTCGCGTTCAATCGCATTGCTGATTTCCCTCATCTCAAGTTGAACAAGGGGGTCCTCCTTGTCGCCATTGGCATGGAACTTGGCGAGGACATTGAGAGCCTCTTCCTCTTTACCATTTTTCATAAGCCACTAGATAACTATATGAGCTCGTGGAATTTGTCATTGCCCTTGGGATCAACTCACGCGTGGGGATTCAGGGCAGAAACCGGCAACGATGATGACAGCACAAGGACCAATTACCTGGAGAATCGAAGGGAATCGCCATCCCCAATCTCCAGGAACGTACAGACCGACGACTATTAACGAGGATTAGCTTAAGTCGTGGTCATATAGTTTGCGGTATTTACAAGTCATGAAAGCCGCAAAGAAAGCTCCAAGGTAGGCGAACGTTTGATAGCAGGAGCCAAGTATAGGTCGAAGCCGAGGATGGGCGATTTCCTGAATTAAAATAGGGGCCGCGACCTTAACAATACCAACTCCAGCTCCTATAATAGCACGACCTGGGGGCTGTGGTTAACGAAAAGGCTTTCGCAATGATCAAGAGAGAAAACTCACCAGCGACCCACATGCCGATTGAGTTGGCGAAAGTATTGACAAGAGAGCCAATGAGAATAATAACGTTTGCAATTATGATGCACCATCGACGACCGATCTTTGTGGAGACGATGTCGCCAATAAAGGCTGTGAAGATTGATGGAATGAAGAAGGAAGCAGCGTAGATACCAAGCAGAGCGCCGGTAGGCTTGTTGAAGTATCTGTTAAAAAGTCAGATTAGGGGCAGTAATGACTCAATAAGAGGCAAAC
This sequence comes from Pseudogymnoascus sp. VKM F-4516 (FW-969), assembly GCA_000750815.1. NCBI lineage: Eukaryota > Fungi > Ascomycota > Leotiomycetes > Thelebolales > Thelebolaceae > Pseudogymnoascus > Pseudogymnoascus sp. VKM F-4516 (FW-969). Next base: position 28,662 of record JPJZ01000070.1, read on the forward strand.
ACACTTCTGCCACGAAGGCATCGCTTGGAAGCCAGTGAGAAGACTCGCTTGGTCTGTACCTCAGTTAGACCTTATTACAGTATATCAATATAGGAGATCCGATAAAACTAACATCCCTATCATGATTATCAGCCTCGGCGGTCCATACAAAAGAGAATACTCACATTTGTAGCGATTACAAGGCAGAGTCCAAGGCCCAAGACCACGTTGCGACGCAGGCCTGAATCCTTGTACCAGATGGGGTGGGTGTTGTCTAGCAGCGAATAGTCAGCGAGACGCACACTGTTGGCGCCCATGGACACTCACTTGGCACATCAGTCCATTTGACGTTGGCGGACATGTTTGGGAGAATTTAGTGGGGTGACTATAGTTGCACAATTCTGATGAATAAAGTCCAAAAGGACCCAGCACCTGGGTCTTTATCAGTTGGCAGTCCATCGCAAGGAAAGTTTCCATTCGTGTTGGAGAGGATATTAGGGAGGCAATATCGGGGAAGTGCCGAATCTCCAACGATTGCGATTCGCGACATGCGTGGGGCGGGTTCGGGGAGCATCCCGGATGAGCCCCGGGACTTAAGGTGGAAAGCCTTCGCAACATCGGATGGGCCCCGGGATTTATTTGGAAAGCCGCCGGATGTTCCCCGTGCAGAACGAATGGTAATACCCACAACGGTATAACTAATCGGTATGCGCGGCCACGCTCCCAGGTCGCGTGAGGGATATATAGATGATGGGGTAGGTCTTTCGCGTGAGCCATCTCCTCCACCTAGTTCGGCCCAAGTGCTTGAGTTTCTCTGAAATAAAGATGAAGGTGCTTAATTTTCTCAAAATGAAGATGAAGGGCAGCGGTAATGGATATGATTTCGTCAAAGTTACCTGCATGGTGGCAGAGTGGAGAAAAAAATGGTCCGTTGGTTGGATACTAGGCATCCGTTTAGATAAGTGACCGGTACGTACAATGATTAAACAATGCATTGCTTGCTGCGCCACTGCACCACATTCCTTCACTCTCGCCAACAAATGTGTAGATCACGCAATCAACCAACACGACCTCATGTCAGCTAGTCCACCTCCAGAATCTGAAGCATCATCCAGGCAGGCGCGCGATCGTTTCGACCGTCATCATCGTTTGGATCGCCGCAGCCCAGCCGCTGGTGGCGACGACAGGCCGTACGAGAGACAGAGATCGCAACGCGCGACGTGGGCCTGTGAGAGATGTCGGTTCAAAAAGCTACGATGTACAGGGGGTCGTCCTTGTAGCGCCTGCCGGCGGGCCGAGGTCGAGTGTGATTTTGGTGATCGAGGATTGGATCAACAACAGAGCGCTTGCATTTCTAGCACAAATCAACGGCTCTCCCAACTCGAGAAGTCGCTCACAGAGTTGGTATCCGGTCTGAGCCATCTGACCCGTCCGCCACTGCAGCTACCGAGCGGCTCCAGCCAGCCCTCGGCATGCCCGCCGTCGTCAGCCTTCCCTCTTCAAAGACTGGGGCTCTTCTCAACCACACCGGCCGACCTGACTACGACAGGTCCCAGTCACCATGTCGCTGCACCCGAGCTGACCATGCACGTGCCTGACACAGAGCGCCCATCCTCCTTCGCCGCACGAGCCATGTCGGCGCCGGCTCAATCGTTTGTTGCTGGATCCGACGTCAGTCCGCTCGCTCAAGCTCAAAGGGCGACGGCGACGTCTGCACGTGCGCTCACGCCCCCAAGCAACTCCGGAGTGTCAGAAGGACTCGAGTCTCGTTGGACCGCCTTGCAACATAATTCGGCACCATTCCCCGCGTTAATGGGCCATCCGACTGTATGGTCAGGAAAGCCAGCAGCAACCAGACCAGAGGGAGATCTGACGGCCGAGTCTGCTGTTGGTATGACCCACTATCAGGCCAATGTTGTCTTACAGAGTGAACCAGTTTCGGAAGGCATTATCAACGAGTCAGTAGCAAGAGCATTCTTCATCCTGTAAGTCTCTAATATTTCTTTCTTTTGTCAGACCATACCAGACTCATAATGCCGTAGGTTCTTCCAGAAATGCCACCCGTTATTTCCACTTCTTGAGCCATATAAGGACCTTAACAGTCACTTTGATCACATTCGGTTGTCGTCACCCTTCCTATTTTCCACAATTTTAGCGATTTCAGGACGTTACTATACCGGCTATCGAGAGACCGAATCTGCCACGCCAAGTTTGCCGTCCATTTCCGTCGGCGCCCTCGAAGCTCTTGCTGATCTCGCTTGCTCGCACCTCGGATTTGTCCTGTTTCGTAAACAACACCAATTGTCGGACGTGCAAGCTACGTTGCTGCTTTCCGTGTGGATCCCGCGAGGGGGCGGTCAATCAGCAGATCAGTGGATGATCACTGGCCTGTGTACTCGCCTGGCGTACCGTATTGGATTGCCTGAATCGTTTAATCACCCGGCCATCTTACGCCTCTTAAACTCGACTCACCTCGACGCCGACGATGTCCGCGAGGTGAACAATATCTTACCCCAGCTTCACACTTGGTTGCTCATTTACCAGTAATGCGCTCTCTACGCTTGCTGTCAAAAGGCCATTAATTAACGTCTGTGCACAGGTATGACACTTCGCTCAGCCTTGGATTCGGCCGCCCTCACGCAATGCCATTTACTCATGCATGTCCCCAACTATATCTCACCATCGTGCGCAAACTAGGTTCTACAGCCCAGGCCAATTTGAGAGCTGCAACATACGTTGCTAGTCTGGCTGAACTCTCCATCGTAAGCCGTTTGTCTTATTCTGTTATTCTTTCCACCCCAATCCTAATGAAGCTAAATTGTTTGAGGGATAGATCGCAACCGATTTAGTTTCTGGTCTACACGCCGCTCGCTTACCGCCAACACCCCATCGAAATGAAACTCAGCCTGTTGCCACTGCATGGTTAAATATTTCGGCTCTCTTATCCGATCTCAATCCACGGCTGGACGAATGGCAGCGTCGATGGACCTGGAGTGGTGAGTCTCATAGTATTCTCACGCTCAATATTGGCACTCACATCATATCTAGGTTCTTACGATGCCATTGAACTTGGCAAGTATACTAACCTAGTTAAAATTTACGGGGAACATGCACGATTATGTTTGAACTCGCTTTCGCTTAACCTCATTACGGCTAATGCGGAAACTGGAACTCGGCAGAATCATGCAGCAGCATCGTATCTGGCAAGAGCTTGCGAGGCAGCTGTAAACCTCGTACAGCATTACTGCGAACCTTCTGGGATGGTGCCGATCGTCCGATACGGCGGGGATGTGAGCTTCTGCCGGCTAGTTTTTATGTGTGCTCGCTAATCAGTGCTCTCACTCCGTGCAGTATCTCGTTCTCATACTGGGCCAGGTTGCGGTGTTTTTCGTTCGATTACTAGTAGCTCGATTTGATCAACCCCTGCCAATAGATCAACTCGTCTTGGTGTACCACCTCAAGAAGGCCATCGACCTTTTGGAGTCTAATGATCTGTCTAGAACCGGTATTTGCGGGTGGGTGGCCCAACTTAGTCGCGATCTAGCACGTTATACGGGACTTGCTTTTGATACTGAAGCTAGTCCGGTAGATGCCAAGTACGTAATCACTCTTAGGACAGATGTATTCTGATCTTTGCGAGCTGACGCGATAAACAAACAGCATGACAGTGCCAGATCCCGGTCTCCCAGAGCTTGAATGGGACTTCGATATCAGTGCCGTTCTCGGTCAAACCATCCCGGCTGGAGAGACGGGCCTTGACCTCGGTCATTATTTTGACTTTTCGCAGCCATTATTCCCTCCATCCTCAGGTATGGGAAGCTCATGATAAAGCGAACATTGGACCGTTCTCTCTAGCAAGGTGTAAAGAAGGTTAAGGGCGATACCCAACATAATGTACAGAAAAGATTAATGATCTAGATATAAGTACAGTACTAAATTGTGGGTGATTTGTAGTCAATATTGTATAAAAACCATACTTGACTACTCAATACTATGCTTGGAAATTCCGTCACTCGTAATTTTAGACGTTCTCCTTATGAGAGCAAGCCTCTTTCACTTCAGAATCCCTTCCCTGCCAGTGCTCGTACATCTCAACGGTCCCCTTCTCGATTTCGTGGATTGCGAGGTCATTCAGCTTCATGTTGCCATCTCGCTTGTCAAATATCATCGAGACTTCTTCGATGGTATGGTTCTTCGTTTCAGGGTACATGAAGTAAGCAAATATCAAGTAGAACACTAGGACGGCGATATATACAGCATAACTGGCTAGAGTAAGCTCCTCGTCTTCTCCACCATATAGCAATTAACTCACTATTTCCATTCCAGGGCTTGCAAAGCAATAGGATTCACAAACTGGTTGAACGAGTTTGCCATGGTCCCAAAAGAAGTGAAAAGCGCAAGACCTTTCGTGCGTAGCATGAAAGGTAGAATCTCGGCTGTGTACGAGACCGGAAGCGGTGTCCAAGCAATATCGTAAAAGCCGTAGTAGCTTCAGAATTGGGTCAGCTTACTTGTTCATGCGTTTAAAAATATACGGCATCACTCACAGAAACAGGAATGGAATAACTGCCATTCCAAGCCCAGGTTTCTTCGACGTTGCGAATCCAGCCGAAAGTCCCATTACAAAGCCGTAGGAAAGGAGCATACCGACAATGGAGACAAGGAAAAGAGGACGACGACCGAAGCGTTCAACATTGATTGCAGCGCCAAATGCGAGGATGAGGTTCCAGATCGCTATTACCACCAAATCAGCCCCTATACTAGGCTACTGAGGATTTGCACTCACCTAAACCTGACGTAAGAAGCATGATATGTACCGAACTGGTTATTCCGATAGAGTGAAGTACAGGAGTAAGATAGCTGTGATGTAAAATGTCAACCAAAGTTTCCCGACAACCGTGAGCAACCAGACTTACTATGAAATTATACCATTGCCAACCCAGTTCGCTCCTATACAAAGGGACAAGAGGACAGCAAGACGCCTTCGGTGCCCAGCTGTACTGAAAAAACTAAGGTAGGATGCTTGATGGCTGGCACGCTCTTGCTCTATTGCAGCTTCGATCTCAACCAATTCCCATTGTACAAGGGGATCGTCGACAACACCGTTAGCATGGTACTTGGCTAATATATACGCGGCTTCCGCTGATCTGTTCTTGGAGACAAGCCACTGAACGCAAGGCGAGATTTTAGCCAAGAGGGCCAGACGTTTAGCGGAATTGACAACTTACTCGGGGCGATTCAGGACAGCTGATCAACGTAGCAAGTACGAGTATGGGCCCCACGATCTGGAAGATCGAAGGCATCCGCCATGACCAGTTACCTGGGATGTAAAGAGCAGCAACTAGAAAACAGGTGATTCAGCGCGGTGCCGTTGATAACGTCAATATCACTTACAACAAAGCAATGCCGACAGCAGACTGCCAAAGTAGAAGAAGGGAGAGTAGCAGCAAGCCAACATCGGCCGCAATCGAGGGTGGGCAATCTCCTGAATGAGAGCTGGAGCAGCCACTTTAGCAATGCCACCACCACCCCCCATGATAGCGCGACCTAAACGAGTTCAGAAAGAGGCACTGGCTTTGAGCTTGGAATATATTGTAATTTACCAGCGACCCACATCCCGGAATTCATAGCAAAGGCGTTGATAAAACTTCCGGCAAGAACCAAAACCGATCCCACGGCCAGGGCGCATCTCCGCCCATAGTGTTGAGACAGAAAATCACCAAGGTAAGCGGTGACGATCGACGGAATATACAAGGATGCGGCGTAGAGTCCTAGTGTTGTGCCTTTTGGATAGTCGAAGTATTCGTTCCAGGCAACGACAGCTTGTAACCCATTGAGAAGGCCTGCATCGTCTAATATCATTTGAGCTTGTGGACAAAGCAAGAATTGATTATCTATACTTACAACCCTACTCACATGTTAGCGCCCCAACCCGAGCACCAGGGGTGGGATACTCACAAGGTAGAAAACCACGAGGCATAGTCCAAGACTAATAAGACCTCTGTTAGGGAACCATACTAACGATAGGTGTTGTTTCACCGCTGGACTCTACTTACCAGTGTGCGATATTTGCCTTTAGAGCAGGATCCTTGTGCCACTGCTGAGCAGTATTGTCTAGGATGGTGTTAGTGTTATCGCGCGTTGATTGTCTTGTGTGTAAGGGGCGGCCCTTACTAGGTATGTTCTTAAACGTCTGCACTTGCTGAGCCATGATTCAAGTTGAAGTTAGTTCAGTCACGTAGTTCGAGGCAGTTACGGGGCTTATTTGAGCGATGAGAGACGTTAAAAGTAAGTCTGGAGTTAGGGAGGACGAAAGCCATCAAAGCTGGGGAATGTGAAGTCTGGGGCAGATGAAAATCTGGGGAATGTGAACTCTGGGGCAGATGAAATCCGGGGTAGGCGGGGAAGCACATATACTTGAATCTATGAATCTGGAGTCTGGAAGAGAAATTTGAAAATGCCGGTGACCCAGGAACCAGGAACCGGGGAACATCCGAGCCTGGGGTCGACTGGATCGCCACCGGTAACATCCAATCAGATCTCCCTCCACCCCCCCCC